>ALYI01004284.1:0-11140 GCA_001969225.1 Ceriporiopsis andreanae CBS 279.92 | reverse complement strand
ATTTTTACAAAATACCAGCCATATCGGCGCCACAAAATTGATGCGCCCATTTCCTTTTGCGACCGCCGAAGGCGGCAGTTTTGACGCACGAGAGGCCGCAGTATTGGGAGGTTATAACTGTGTATAGTACATGTACATGAGTACTACGAGTCTACGTACGTGCGCTCGAGGGTAGTCTAGAAGGTATGATACTGACAAGATATAAACGGCGAATCCTAGCCTCGTGGGAAAGCGACGAATGAAGTTGGTATGGATACAGTGCCAACGATGAGGAGAGTGCATCCGACAAAGCGAGTGATAATAAGGCGACGAAAGGAATGCGAACGTATATCCAAATCCAAATCAGATGGAGAGACGTAAGGAGAGTAGAGATGCGAAATGCGATGGATATCGGGGAGAAAAGATCGCAGCTGAGATCCAGAATAGCGATGCAATAACAATAAAAAGGAATGTGTGTACGCAGCCTACCAGGCGCAGAAATCATAACAAAAACTAGCTAGAGCTGAGAAGACTAACCAGATCCGCCGAACGCTCGCAACTTCTTGAGTACATCGTCCATGGTACCTCTCTCCAAGTCACGAGTGCGATCGAGAACTTGCTCTATCGACGGAGACATACCGATCTTCAAGTTAGAGGCGTAAGTGACCTGAGCGGACGCTGACGCAGAAATCCGCTTGAGGAGCCTCGACGCGCGCTTTTCTTCCTTGTGTGCGCGCTCGTCGTCTGCGACGACGGGTGCAACCTCCGGAATGACGGAGAGTGACGACGAAGCAGTGTTCGCCGCTGTAAGGGAAGGTAGCGTCTGACTGTCCGAGGTAAGAAGGGAGATATCCGATTCGGAACCTGGGATGGTCGGAATATCGAACCCAAGGCCTCCAGGTACGGTCGGTCTACAGGGAAGTGTGGGGAGTGGGGGAAGCTCCGGAGAGCTCGATCGTCGAGCCAACTTGAGCGCGGCCGTCCTAACGTCCGACATGGTGCTGGAACGTTTGAGCAGAGCACCTTCGGGAGGGGAGTCAGGACGGCCTTTGCTCTCAGTAGAACGAGGAGAGACATGCGGGGCGATGAGATCGCGAACCGTGTCCTGCAAATCTCTCAGCCCCTCCTCGACACTATTGCGAGAAGGGGCCTGCTGCACATCAGGCTCTGCGGTGTGGGGTACCATGGAGCTCGCGCGCGACCTGTCTGAGCCGGTCGCGCTGAACTCTGAAGCCTTCGAACCAGACCTGAGTCTGCCAATGACCAGTTGGTCCTCCATCGACAACATGCCTGCACCCCCGTTTTCGGCGTTGGTGTTCATGACGAGCCAACGCAGACCCTTGATCTCGCGATCGCGCCTGCGAACATCCTTTTCCAGACGCTCAATGCGCTTGAGAAGGTCGGCCTTCTCCGCGGCGTGCTTGTCCTTGAGCATGCGCACGAACGTATCGTGCGCAGCGCGTAGGGACGAACCAGCGGATTCGTCCCGCGTAGGGGTTATGTCGCCAGTGCCTTGAGAAGAAGGCGGGCGAGATATCACGGTTTGGGCATTGTCCTGCGACGACGAGAGAGCGCTATTGGCACGGAGGCGCTCCTTCGGCTTCTCGTCCTTCGAAATGTCTTTCCGGTCGGAATGTCGGCCGTAGATGACACTAGGAATGCAATGCGACAAATCGGTCGCACGCTTGCTCCTCGGCCTCTCGTCGCCACTGGATGTTGTGCCCTCGTTGAGGACCTTGCTGGCATTGACCACGGCGATAGTGTTCGCTCGTAATCTGACCGCGCCGGCAACGCTGCGCTTACTAGCAAGGGACGGGATGGTGCCGACAGAGCCAAGTCGAGAGCTGGCGTCCGTAGTCCATCCACCAATCGTGGTGCTGGCATCAGTCGTCCAACCTTCGGTGTCAGACGATGGGAAGGTTGCGCTAGTGGGTGGTGAGGGAAGTGGGTCGTTGGGGGGCGGACTAGCTGGAGAAGCCGTCCGCGAGGAACGCCGTGTGCGAATCTTCAAGGAGGCGACGGATTGTCTGCTGCTTGCACTGGAAGGAGAAGGTGGTATCCGATTTACGTAAGAAGACGGACTACGCTTGCTTGAGCTTGGACTGGGAAGAATCAGCGATGTAGGGCGCTGTGGACGACCTGGCGGGGGACGAGTCGGCTTCGGCGTAGGCGACCTGTCAGCGAGGTCGCTCGGAGTCGCCGTGTGAGGAGACGCTGTGGGCGAGAGCGTACTAGACGGTGAATGTGACTGAAAAGCGTTGGTAAGCGCCTCGTCGTCTTTGCCATTCGGCTTCTCTCCATCTGATGTCGACTGTCCTTGCCTCGGAGGGACGGGGAACCGCATTATCGGACTCAAGGAAGGAGTCGGACTGGGTTTCTCTGTGGCGGATGCCGCAAATCTGTTCTGCACGGGTGTGAGGGGCGCTTCCATGATGGGATTTGATATCACGCGCTCCTTCTCCTTGGCTTCATCTTTCTTGTGATGACCGAAAGAGAAGCCAAGAGGCCTTCGAGAGTGGCCTGTCTTCACCGGCGATGATGCGGGAGGCGGAGCTGGGGCATTGCGCGGTGCGTTGAAATGGTCCGTGTCGTCTTCCGCTTGGGGGGCGGAAATGGTGATGACCGGTTTTTTCTGCTTGCCGTCGAGATTCGACGACGCTGTAGCATTATGCGCAACGTTGAACGGCCGAGAGACCTCGAATGACACCGATCTCTGTGTGCGGAGACCACGACCAGGGGTGAGCTTGGTTGACGGCGATGCTTGTTGCTCTACTGGCGACGCAGAAGTGAAATGGGCGCCCAAAGACGGCGGAGAGACATTCAACGGGGGAAGGGAAGAAGGCAAATTGGACGACCCGGCCGATGACGCGTCTGGTGCAGAAATCCGGCTAAGAAAGTTCCAAAAAATGTCAGCAATAATCCGAACACAGAAACGAGACAATAGACAGCGAAAAACGACATGATACATGTCGGTCATCGCTGGCTCGTGGGCATTTGTCAGAGCGGCGAACAATCCCGAATATCGCTGCTCAGGGCGCGATCACTGCAGAACACTGCACTGGTGGCGTCCCAAGCGCAATACAGTCATTCGACGAGGCGGACTCGTGAGAGATCACAGAGTTGTCGCGTTTCAGACCGACGTGTTGCAACATGGCAACGGTAGCCGCAAATGACATGCACGCCGGCTCATGCAGCTCATGACTCGGTAACGATGCAGAGGATCTCCAGGCACAACGCCAAAGAAACTCTGCACCGTCCGCAACTTGCCACGAGGTCTGCTCCGGGAATCGCACTGACGGAACGACGTCCAACACTTGCTAGGCCAGTGGTTGAGACCAAACGATGTTGCTCACCTGTTCAGCAAAGCATCGGGTATAGCAGGAACAGACTCGTCTGTCCGCCATATGCCGTCCCTAAGTTCCCGAGCTCCTGGCTCTAAACCGAGCGCGAGGCCTGCACTCTTGCGCTTGAGTCCCAAGAACCCAGTGAGCTTGCGCTTGGATTTCGGAGTAGTCGCGTCTTGTGCTGGGGGTACCGTCGGAACGGGGGGCACAATATCCGAAGACTGCTTGGAGATATTTCCGCGCAAGATGTCGGAAAAGTCTGCGGTCTTGGACCGAAGTCGACCTGGGGAGCGTCCGGGACCCATCACGGCGTATAGGTGTCGCGGAAAGGTAGAAGAAAAGTAGAGGGAATAGAACAATAGGTGAGAGACGGAGACAGTAGAAAAGGAGAGTCGTATCGCGTGTGATTTCGTGGGCGAGTCGCGTCAATAAACGCTTGAGATGAGGGCGAAAGGAGAGTGAAAGTTGGGAACCGGAGCTGAGGGGGTTGTAAGATGAGAACGACGACGTCGAGGAGACCTCCAGTAGTTCATGCAAGCTCACCGTTGACGATGACGAGCATCGATGCCGGAAGGAATGAATGGACGAAGGAACAAGACAAGCGTTCGAGGTTGAGCCTCCCGTGCCCGACTCACCTTTTGGTTAGTTCGCATGCCCGGCGTCTAAACAAATGTTGGCCGTCGCCAGAAACGTCCACCCCAAATCACCTCGCTTCCCAATCAGGATAAAACGGATGCAATTCTCGACAGATCACGCAGATCTGGCAAGATTTCCTCAAGATTCTGATCCGTTTCGTACACGAGAGAACCAGAATTGCACCAGATTCTGCTCCAGAACATCTCCGTGCATGCTTGACAACGTACCAAGCACGCCCCCGAGATTCCCTCTCTGAACCCCGCCACCTACCTGAGCCTTTCGCTGGCCACCTCCGTCACAGCGCAGACCTCCAAGAACGCTGTCTCGTGCCTACTTCCACTTTCAGCCGTGATCGCACACACGCTCAGGGTCGCTTGAGCGGAGGAAACAATCTCGATTGATACCGTGGCGCCCTGAAGGTAAATTCAACAGCCACGGCGAGACCTTTCCAGCAGTTTGGCGTCCCCTCCAGCCACGAGGCTACTCGACGCTGCTCAACGCCACACGCTAGAAGCGTTCCCACAATTCCTATCAATCAGTCACTGCTACAATGATGCCGTAAACACTGGGCCTCTCTAACGCCGCTGAAACCGTGCTGGCACCGTTCCGTTGACGGAGAGGTTGTCTGTGGGAGCCTCACGGGCACCCTCGGAATAACATTGACCGCGACGGGAGGGCATGAAGACTTTGCCCTTCGGACATGAGCTCGAGAGTTGCCCGGCCTGTAACAACGCATGACAGAGGGCCAAGATTTGCAGCAGATTCAGATCCTTCAACAATGCGCGCAAACATCCATCAGAACACACAGCTTCACCCCGGCACATGCAGAATTTGAGGGCGCATCACTGCGTTCAGGCCCGACACCAGCAAGCGCCCTCATATCGGAGATCGTCCAAGCGCGGGTATAAATGAAGCGAGTCCAGAGGGTGTGCGTCCGTGTCCGGGTTTTAATGGATGCTTCGGAAGGAAGTACTCAGAGTACTCGCGACCGCATACTATCGATTGTGAAAAAAATGCGAGAATTTCAGCCGCACCGTTATAGTGCGCCTTGTTGCGATTTTCACGACCCCTGCCCTGTGTCGCCGGATCTGGCAGCATCTTGGTACATATGAGGGCTTCGCCCATTTTTCCGCAGGCGCGAGGGCGGTTCAGGCTATGACGTGTCTGGCATCTCGAGAGCCATCTCCTCGGCCTCGGGCGCAAAGAGGAAACAAACCGGCGAGATTGGGTAATTCGTTCTGCTTGCATGCGCAGATTGTACATGCCGCTGCCGACCTAAAGGCGCGAGTGCGATTAGTCTGACTTCTACATTGAAGGCGGGAGCACATCGTAGAGAAAACGCCACGACTCACCACTAGTACAGATGTTAGCCTAGGTGTGACGCTTGCAGTAGCTTGTTCAAATGTATCCCGGAGACGTCGGACAGGCTGGAGCTCCACGGGCGATGTGAGTAGAATACGTTGATTTCGAATCGCTTTGCTAAGCTCGAGTTGCTGAACTTTCGACAGGAGCGGCCGAGCAAAGCGGACGACGAACTCATACTGAGTTAGTATGTGGCACATCAACTGCGTCTATCAAAACATTGTCAAAAAGTCGAACACAAAGTGGAGCATGCTGACTGTCGCGCACCTAATACGACAGCCAGAGGCTCGACAGCCGTTGTTGGACGTCGACGGGTTTCCTTTCTAGCGCGAAGGAGGCCCGGGTTCGTGGTCTTGCTCCGCGCCAGGCCGCTATCGGGAAGGGTTGCGAACCCAATAATTCGCCTATCGACGCAACGGTTGATACCCCCGGTGAGGATCAAGTAGCCAGGAGTCCGGTGGCGTCATCCAAGCGTGTTTCGTTGAAGGCGTACAACGGAGACCAAACGGAGACGCGGGGAAAGCACCGCTTCGCTGAGTAAATTGGTGCGACCAGTCCACGTCAGCACCTGAATCCGTCGCTCTCGCCGCCTGGTGACTTCGAAAGAACCGCAGTTTTGCGGTGTTCTCGTCGCCTGCGAGTTTCAATGAACACCGAGTTAGAAATCACAACTAGTCAGAAGTGAACAGACACCTTACCTGCGACTCATGTAGAGTATCGCCTACAAAATCCTGCGTAGCACTGGCATCCCCTGGACAGTTGTCCTCAAGGTCGTCGAGGTCAACGAGAAAAAGTGGGCCGCTCGACGCTCGTACCTGAGCGAGCGCTCGTCGCCATAGCGCCCAAGAAATATGGGCGCCTCCTCAAATCACCTGGTTCGCTGCCGACCACGATGTCTACTGACGATCCTCGAAATGCTGCAGCAGAGACGAAGTTCACCTTCCCAGAGTCGTGGAAGACGGACTCGCCTGGTTCGTCGCCGTTCCTGCTCTCTCGCAGCTTGACTGACTAACCGTTTCTCTACCCCGCGCAGACGGACTGAGTGCAGGAGGTGCGCTTTGGCCTTCCATACTTCCCCGCTTCCATCGAAGCCTGGATTAATTATGTGTCGTGTGCTGCAGTTATGTTTATCTCGGGTCTGATCATGGTTACGCGCAACCGGTGATTCGCGTCCCCGTCGTCTCACAAGACTGCATAGTGTGCTGACGAGTCGCCGCGATTACGTCCAGCTGGCTTGCTTGGCCGAACCTGCTGCTGGTGTTGAACTGCGTGTTCAACGCCCACCCACTGCGGACGAAGGAGGGGCAGGCGTCGAACTCCACGAGCGGCCTCATGTGCGTCGTTACATCTTTTATGCTCTTGTTCGCCGCTTATGCTTGAGAACGTTCTAGGATCGGTGTCTCCGCACTCATCGCATCATATATGCCTCTCTTCATGCTGAGCCCCGCCGCGAAGGCTCAGATGCAGACCCCTCTTCCTGTTCCTGGAAACTAGATGTACAATCACCTTATTTTTCACGACTTTCTGGCAACCAGTGAACGAAAGATACTGCGAGACCGAATTCCAGAGGCAAACATACTATACAGAAGGTATAAAAGGTAGACGAGCACAGAAGTGTCCGTTCGTCCACAGTCGAGGCGCAAGGGGGTGGCGGTCGTGATAGGTTGGAAAAATTATGCCGTGGCTGAGAAGTCGACTCCTTGTGCCAGTGGCGCTTCGTCGGAGAAGTTGATGGTGCATGCGCTCCAGCGTACGTACTGCTTCCACGCGTCGCCGCCGGACTCGCGTCCCCTGTAATAGACGTTAATATTGCATTCACATGAGTCGCGGAAATGAGCCGTACCATCCGGTGCTCTGATCATCATACATGATCAGTGCCAACGGTTCGAAAGGCACTAGAAAAATTACACGACCGACCTTGTTACCGCCGAAAGCTGCACCAATCTCAGCGCCGCTGGTCCCAACGTTGACCTTCCGAAGTTTATATCAGAATTTGCCGCGAAAAATATGACAGTCATGAAGAGCACTCACGTTCACAATCCCCGCGTCCGACCCCGCAGGCCCGATCCACTTACCCACATTCCGCAGGTCACGCGTCCAGATGCTGCTGCTGAGCCCCTGCGGAACCCCGTTGTTCCACTCGATCGCCTCCTCGAGCTCGTCGAACACGCCGACGGTCAGAATCGGCGCAAATGTCTCGGTCTTCCAGATGTCAGATGTGAGATCGACCTTGCTCGGCACTGCGACCGTCGGCTGCACCCAGTTTCCGCCGTGCAGGTGGCTCTCGAGCGCAGTGGCGTTGTAGACGTCCCCGCCACACAGTATTTCTGCGCCGGCGTCGCGCAGGCGGCTCACCGCGTTCGAATAGATGCCGACCGCGGCCTTCGTGTGCAGCGGGCCGAGCAGCGTCTTCCGCGCCAGCGGGTCGCCAGGAGTGAGCGTCTTGTAGAGGGCGAGAAGACGCGTCAGGAAATCGGGCGCGATATTGCGGTGCAGGTAGAGACGGCGCGTGCTCGTGCAACGCTGACCAGCAGTCCCGACCGCGCCGAAGAACACTGCGGGCACCGCCAGCGCGAGGTCCGCATCGGGCATTATGACAGAAGCTGCAGACCTCGTGCTGTCAGCGGACATCTTCACCGAGAATCGCATGACTGACCGTTGTTACCGCCCAGCTCAAGAAGAACCTTCCCGAACCGAGACTGCACCACCCGACCAACCTGACGACCGACCGCCTCACTGCCCGTGAACGACACTGGAACGGAGCATGAGCATAAGTACATGGAGCGATATGCGCTTCTTGCTTACCCATGTCAACCTTCTCGCTTTCGACCATCGCCTGGCCAACATCCTTGCCGCCGATTACAAGACCCGCGACAGCTCCGGGAATCTCATTCCTCTCGAGCACGCCCGCGATGATCTTGGTCACGGCGATAG
Source organism: Ceriporiopsis andreanae CBS 279.92 (assembly GCA_001969225.1). NCBI lineage: Eukaryota > Fungi > Basidiomycota > Agaricomycetes > Polyporales > Meruliaceae > Ceriporiopsis > Ceriporiopsis andreanae. The sequence goes on along the minus strand of ALYI01004284.1, from coordinate 2,885 downwards.
AACACAGAGATGTTGAAGGAGAAGGCTTCCAAACTGTCGCGTTGCCAGCAGCGAGGGAAAGTGACAGATTCCTGCGCGTATATTGAGGAAAGCATAAACGAAACAGACCCCGTGGTTGTCTTACCAGCCGTATACAGCAACAGGAAAATTGAAGGCTGATAGGACCGCGAGCACTCCTAGTGGATTTGGGACTGGGTGGCGTTTAGTGAGTAATTGGGCACGCGAGCTGGGCAACATACCTTCCAGAATGCTGTGGCCTGGCCGCTCTGACGCGACGACTCGTCCATTCATCATCCTGGACAGTCCCACGGCGTAGTCCGCCTTGACTATGCGCGTGAGTCTGGGGGACCCTGTGATGTGAACGGGAACGCACAATATCTACAAACTCCTGTACTTCGCCTACACCCTCCGTTCGGATCTTGCCCATCTCCAGTGAGACAAGGGCCCCAAGTGCATCTTTCTGCAAGTCGAAGTAATGTGAAGATGCGCTCACATACCCTGGCAGCTCCGCGCACCTTCGCTGCTAGAGCCTCTCGTATCTGGCGCACAATCTCGCCTCTGCGGGGAGCAGGCACCGTCCTGAAGTACTTGTACGCAGCCCTGGTCCTCTCAAGCGCGTTATGCAGCTCCTGTGGTGACGCCTACACCCGTCGAACGACGTGCACGCACATGGTCATCGCGCACAGATCAACATGCTTGGGCCGACGCACCGCTTGCACGCGTGCGAGCACCTCGCCCGTCGCGGGGCACACGCTCTCCAGAACCTCTCCGTTCCCGCACCACCGCCCGTCGTACACCCCTGGGAGCGGCCACTCGGACTGGTCAATATCGACCGCCGCGAGGATCGTCGCTGCACGCTTGGACAGCAGCCGCCGCTGCGTGAGCGCGCCCGACGCCTTGAGAGTTCGCCGCACAGCTCTGCTCGCCAGCATGTTCGCGGCCAGATATTAATAGTGGGTGCGAGGACGTGGTGGTCGCTGTCAGACCCAGTGTCGGATCATGGCCAGGTCAAATGCTCGGAATCAGGTGCGCGCGCCTCAGGAGCCCAGACTGAGTGTGGGGTAGCAGGCGCGGATGCATAGCAGGGGACACATTTCAGTAACGTCTCAAGCGTACAATCGCACTGCGGCGATGCTTTACATGCCGTCTACAAGTCAGCAAAGAACGACGGATCTGCCTCGACCTCGTTGCGCCCCTTGGACTTCTTCACAGCCTGCAGAGGATCCTTTTCCTTCTTCCTCTTCCTCTTCCTGACCTCTGTGACTTCCTCGTCACTAGAATCATTTTCTGCTTCAGCCTGCCCCGACTCTGAATTGTCTGCGTCCGCGTCCAAAACCTCCATCGGTACTTCGTCGTCGCTTTCAGCGGATCCAGCGATCTCCTGCGCCTCTTCGTCCTCTTCTGCATCCCCTTCACCTTCTTCCTCCTCGTCTTCCTCCTCGTCTTCACTGCCTTCGTCTTCGAAGACCTCCTTCAGATCCGTCATCTTCAACACCTCTTCGTGACCCGCACTGCCGACCCATCGCCCTTCACCTCCTAGGTCGACAGCGATACGCTCGATAGGAAACTCCCCGTGATCAGCGATAACGCCGAGCAATTTTGTCGGCAGGATTTGTACGGCGCGTAGCAACCCGTCCGACGAGCCAGTCAAGATAGTCGACTGTGCGTTCGGATAGTGTGATGGGATTCTGCAAAGCGCATCGATAGAGTGCGGGTGCCCTGGGATTCGGTCGACACAGTCGCCATAGCCGCTCTTGCGATTGAAGACGGACAGAATGCCGAGTTGCGTGCCGACTATAAGTTTCTGGCCGCTGTAATATATGCTATTGAGAAGAGGCGTCAGGGGAAAACAGGCGAATCGCGTACTTTTTAATGACTACTGCAGAAAGCAGTTCGTCTTCCTGGTCTTCGGATTGCGCGAAGGTCTCCAGCTTTTTTGAGCGTACATCCAGCACCGATAAGGTACCGTCTCCGCTATGATAGCAGATTTGAGTCGGAACGCGACATGGCGAAGAATGCGGTGTACCTTGTGCAAACTAGGTGCTTTTTGTCTTCTAGCCAGAGGAAATCCGAGATGAAATCATAGTGATGTGTGTGTGTCCGCAGTGCGTCTGGCGTCCGAGGATCCCACATCTGTGGTCGGGAAAACGTTCAAATATCACGATGAAAGTTAGGAGAACGTGACGCACCTTGACCACACCGTCATCGTCACCGGTCGCGAGGAGGTTGGGCATAACGCATTTGACGCGGTTGATTACTGCTCTGACCACCGCGTTCGCATTAATGCACACCAGAAGAACGCGACGCTTGACTTACTCACTCATGTGCGCCCTTGCGAGTCTCTACGACCTCGCCAGTAGCAGTATCTATCGCGCTGTCGGTTTAACGTCAGACTGCACGAACTCAGTGAGCAACTGAGTGCGCACCATAAAGACTTGGCTTTGCCCACTGCCCAAAGTCGACTACCGTCCCCGTTCAACGCCAGACCTCTGCATGACCGCTTTGACGGCTTGAGCGAGAACTTTTCTTCGTGGTTGCCTTGTTCGTCGTAGCTGAAGGTCTTGACTTCGCCTGTAAGCAATCCAACAGACACAAGGGGCTCTGTAGGATGAAAGACGAGGTCGAATATTTGGGCACCGACTGGAATGTCGGGCATCGCTCAACAGTGCGTGAACGAAAAGTCGGTGCCGTACGGTGCTATTGGTACAGCGCTTAGACTCAGATTAACCTCCGCTCGCGCAGCCAGACTTGGGCCTGTTCTGCTTCGCATAGCCGATTCACCCTCGCTCTAGAGACTTTTTGAAGTATATAATAAGACACACAACACAACATGTTTCTATGATTTACATCAACGATCAATATCCCGGCTAGAAATCCACTGAGCC
>ALYI01004283.1:0-23672 GCA_001969225.1 Ceriporiopsis andreanae CBS 279.92 | reverse complement strand
GAGGCTGAGGCTGAGGCTGAGGCTGAGGCTGAGGCTGAGGCTGAGGCTGAGGCTGAGGCTGAGGGTGCACTGAAGAGATGCGCCGCTCGTGGGTCGGCTGAGGCTGAGGCTGCAATGAGACGATACGTTGCTCGTTGGACGGCTGAGGCTGAGGGTCCAATGGATGCAACGAGAGGTTGCTGCGCTCGTTGGACGGCTGAGGCTGAGAATCCAATAAGAGGTCGCGTCGCTCGCTGACCTCGTGATTAGGCGGTAGAGGTTGAGAGCTCGATGATAGGAGGCGGCGCTCGTTGATTTCGGCGCTGGGTGGCAAAGACTGAGCACCTGCAGTGCCGGCACCGGGAGCGGTAGCTTGCGTGACGCTAGAATCATGTTCTACGGAGTCTCGAATTGAGATCGACATATCGCCGAAGGTGATCTCCAATTCTCCCTCCATTACGATATCCGCTTCGTCGAGGCTCTGTGAGGAGAGTCAGACCGGTGGCTGAAGAATAATAACATCACTGTACCGGATCGGGTGCATTGGTAGCTATGTACAATATGTCGACGGGATAGGGGTGAAGGAGACCGGGGGAGAACTCATCCGGAGGAAGCCTCTGGAGTGCGTCGTAGACATCCCGTAATGATTGGGGTCCTATCACTGCTTGTGAGCTTCTGCTTGAGTATACCCATGATGCGCTTACCTTGGTAGCCATCGGTACCGCTGCGTGCTGGATGCGCCGCCGCCGCGGCGTTACGTCTTCGCGCGACTGGTCGAGGTAGCGTGACAGGCTCTCTGTCTCTCTCGGTAAGTCGCTGAGCCCTAACAGTCGTCGCAGAAGGTTGAGTCTTAGCCATGGAGTTCAATAAATGCCCGTGATAGCACTTTATATGAGCCCCACGACGAGGTTCACCTGCTCGAAATGGCGGCTGGGCGCGGTGTTACCCATGAATAGCTAGCACGAATCGAAATGCGTATTGTTCTTACATGGAGCCTGACAAGCCTCGTGTATACGGGACAGCCGTAAAACGACGGAGCGGGAAATATAGCCCCAATCGCCTGCATGCCCATCATATGCCTGATGATTGAGAGACATGCGCGGCGATGCCGCGCTTTCGCGTATTTCCTTTGGCCTTACGCTACGGCTGCAAAGCAGCAGGGAGAGGCGGACTGGCTGGACAGCTGAGAGGAGGAAGGGTGGTTTGCGGAAAGGCTGATGTTCGTCGCAGTTCAGACGCCAATTCAGACGCGCTCGCCTTCTGTCAAACAGACGCTCACTGAGCACTTCAGACTTCGCCAGTCACGACTCAAATACTCTGTCCACGGATACGCAGTAACCGACCCTCAGTACTCCTCAGTACTATCCTCATGATAGCCAGAAACTACCGCGAGAGGTGGTTCAAAGACAAGGACCCTTATTTTCGCGAATTAAAACACAGCGCGTTTGACCCTGGCGGAAAATATCTTGCTCTGGCGGGAAGTTTCGCCCTTCTGCTGGTCACCGCAGAGGACGGCCATCTCGACGTCGTGATTCGACACCGCAACACGGTATTTACCGCACTAGTCTGGGGTTCTTCTGGTCAAGCCGTATGTGCATTCGCAAACGGCGTCATCGCTAGTGTCGGTGTTACTGAAGTACACCCATCGTTTGTCACTGCTTACCATCATCTCACGCTTCTGTCAGGATGACATCCGGATATCAGGTCTAATCGCTCGCGATCACTCAGCGCATAGCTTAGCCGTCAGTCAAGACGGTACACTGCTTGCCAGTGGCGCCGCGACAGACATACGGATATGGGGACAAAAGCGAGGTAAAGTCCGGTGCTTCTCTACATATTATATTATTGGCTTATGTAGCCTGATAGGTTCATGGGTCTATAAATCGCACCTCGGGCTTCCGAAGTCATTTCAGGATAACCGCGATCTTCCGGTGATCATTACCTCGATGCACTGGACGGATACGGCTGGTCAGCAGCTCATAGTGTCGTACAAATTTCATGGAATTCAGTACGCAACGCTGTGATATCGCCGCTTGTCTATCTGATCTGCATTATTTTTCTCAGAGTATGGAACATCGCTACCAAAGACGTTGTCAATGTCATCTTCCACACAGCTATCACGCTGTACGTCTGGATCTCACATTGCCGCAATGACGTGTACGTGCTTAAATCTGGTTGCAGAGGATGCTCAAGCCTGTCTCGAGATAAGCAGCAGCTGGCGATCGTAATGAGTAACAGCATCGGCATCTACCATGTTTCCACTGAGCAGCTGGGCATCACGCTTGCTACACCGGCTGGTCTCGAAGGGCCTGTTTTATTCCTCCACGACGGACGATCAATTCTTGGTGGCGGCGAAGCAGGTGAGGTGCGAGTTTGGGGGAGTCGACAGGGAAGACGGGTTCAATCGATGCAGCATCCAGGTGAGTGACGTGACTGCGAGAGGCGCATCTAACATGTACTCAATCATCATAGATGATGAGGCCATCCTAGTGGCTGCGGTCAATATGCAATGTCATTTCGTGGAGACAACATGAGCTGATATCTCTACAGGAATATGTTGGCAAAGGCCAACGTCTGCGAAGGCTTGTCACCGTCTCAAAATCACACGTCTGTGTATGGGAGGGCTCTGTCTTGGGTAAGTTCCGTATTCATCGATATGATAGGTAGACTCACGACATAGTAGGTGGTCCCATTGGCTCTACACCATATATCTTCCACCGTCGGGTGCCATACAGGGTGAGCCACATATGTTTCGCATGGGTGGCTCTATAACTCATCTTTGACAGCTGATAGTTGTGACGGTTAGTGTGGTCGTGGTCCTCATATCTTGCATGCGCTTTCGGCAGCTCTGGGCTCTCCTGGCTCGGTCAGGCGCTGCGCCGGCTTCCGTGCACTGAGTATGCAAGTGAGGACACGACGCAATTGCTACTTTTGTATCTACTTTTGTACCTCAATCTTTCTTAGTACCATGCACGTATGCTCTTCTAGACCCAGCGCGGCCGATTTCACAGCCGCTAGCCAGCAAATATGTTACGCTGCCTGTGCGACGCGAGATTCGCAAAGTGACCTTTGGAAACAAGGTGACAGGACAGTCTCCTGTGGACCTCAAGAACTCAACATAGTATTATATACGGTACTATTGCGTTCTTTAGTAAGAATTGACCTACTCCGCCTCTGATTGTACGTTCTTGTACTGCCGGCCAATAGTAATGGGGAGAACCCAGGATGGCACTCCACCGTCCGTAATGACAAAAACCCTCGAAACTGTCTGTCCGGGTAGAACGCGTTGAATACCCACTGGAAGCGGTGTCCAGGTGACAGGGTTGACCGCGTCACAGGTCCAGGTCTGATACTCGCCATGACCGTGTTCGTGAACATAGAGGTCGGTAACAGTCAAACCTGACCCAGCGGGCAGCGGCGGCGGGCCTGCGATTGCCGGATCTGAGCGGCTCCGGAACCAATGCAGGTTGATAGTAGTGTCGCGAACCTTTCTGCTTTTACGTGGGGCTACCACAAGGCGGTCGAGCTGAGGAGAACGGTCATGAGCTTGATGTACATGTAGAAAACATCGGGAGAGACCGACGGAATGCGTCTCTGCGGCGTCACCAGCCTGCCCATGACCGACAACGCTTGAAAGAGTAATCAGTATCCAGCGCTCAACTCGCTGCGAAGAAGACACATACTTGCTGCTTGGTGCGCTTTGTTCGACGATGAGCGGCACGTCTTCTCTCTGGACCTGGTGGCTCCTTGAGTCGAATCTAATGGATTGCTCCCTGAGAATGGGTGAATATTACGACGAGTTTCATAGCATCAGAGCAAATGTCGGTGTGCTCACCAGTCCTCTGCAGCATTTGACCCGCCTGGGCCCGGCACGGCTGGATCACGCAGAGCAACGTGCTCGATGGATGGAAGAGTGATAACAGTAGGCTCTGCGCTATCTCGTTGGATCTTGAAGGTCATTGTAAAATATTCAACGGGCAATGGCATTGTTGGTAGGAGAACAAGGAGTGAGCGCCTCTTAAGGGTATTATATCGAGAACGCACACTCGGGCACAAAGCTTGGGCCTAGTGATCAATACATTTCCATCATTCCGAGACACGGATAGGGAAGGGCCTAATGCGTAGAGTAGCGAACAGATAGTTATCATCGCCCAAGCGGAACACCAAACACCTCGAGACGGCAGACCCAGGTGTCTTCCCCAGCCCAGTTATTGACCACCTGTAGTATCACGACCCCAAATTCTACTCCAAGAGAGGCGACCTCTCTGAAAACAGGGAACTGTTGGCGCCCCGTCGTGGTCCCCTTGTAAGTGAATGCCGCGAGAGGAACGAAATCGTACAACTTGGACGCCGGAAGAGACATGTTATTTGACTCCACCCGAGCGAGCAGTGCCCTGTGTACGTCCGAAACCTGCTGAAGCTGATCCAGGTTCTCTTTGCCGTCCACCATACCCCATACAACGAGCTGCCGAGGCGCATGCAGCAGGAACTGTGGCTGAGCGACGTGCTCGAGCGCGATATGGGTGATCACCGCGCAATCGGTCAGGCGCACGGCCACTTGTGCTCTGGATCCCCCAAACTCCCAGCATTGGCCTGCACGGGTGCCATCCTGGAGCATGAGCTCTGCATGAGTGTATGCAGAACGCACAACGGTCCAGAGGGTCGACGATAACCATCTCTGTACAGTTCCTTGGCCGATGTATGAGAATGCTGGCAAAGGCATCGCGCCATGCAGATGAGACGCCAGGTTGCGTCCCCGAAGCTGCTTCGAGTCGACGGCAGCAGCCGGCGCTGCCTGTACGATAGGCGTTGGGGGAGGGACTTTAATGCGGATTGGTTCAATCCGCGAGATGCAGTGATCTTGCATGAAGGGGAGCGAGACGCAGGGGACGCGAGGGGCGATGAATAGCGATGTGAACAAGGACACGGTGATGTTGAGGATAATCCATATCAGCCAGGAACGGGCCATGACCCGACGACTCTGAGGTCGCGAAGTTAGAATATCATGGGCAGACCGAGAAATACAGGCTGACGTACCTTGGTCGGCTCGGGTGCTCGCACTGAACCCTGCTAGAACATGTTTACCGAAAAAATACCGTACTGTACGACTAATGGCTCACCTGCATAGGCTCCGAGTCAAAAACCGAAGGAGGGTCTACAAACGCGACCTTCTCTATAGAGGAATCAATTTCGCATTGCGTGCGGGGGCGATAAACATACTGTGCGGCTTGATAGTCACGTCCTCGTCCAGTATTGATTGATCGCTTCCTGAGATGGCCCCAGTGTCCCAGAGCCAAAGCCAGAGTCGTTGGAGGGGCCCGGGATGCATGTCTTCGTCGACGGAGCTGTGAGAGGAGGGGGGCAGGATTCAAGCAGCTATGCGCTGCGGGAGGGGACGGGCGGACAGGCCGTGCTGGCACAGGATTTGCAATGGATTGACGCGAGAGGCCGCCCATGTGAGACCTTCCTGTCTTCGATAGCCTCACCCTACCACCGCACTATGCTTTTGCCACAAGCGTCCGAAGGCGTAAACCACCGCTCTGCAGTGCTTCTACCACAGGCGTCCGTGGGCGTAAACCACCGCTCCCCACAAGCTTTCATGGGCGTAACACACCGCATTGTGCTTCTGCCACTAGTATCCGTGGGTGTAGCCCCTACGGGCTGATTAGCGACCCCGCAGGTGAGACTGTTGATGGGCGAACTGACCGTCGCGAGGCATGAGGATACGGGCATGCATGTCATATCATGACCATGCTACCCACGCTACCTAGTCAGCATGGTGCCGCGCCCTCTTACTGTGTCCCTCGAGGAGTATGAAGCCCGTGTCATGTTCTTCACGCGGAAAATGAATCGCCGAGACGTTGGCCAGGAAGGCATCAACCAACTGCTGGTTAGTCTAACTGCTGAGATCTTCTCACATTTCAGGAGGAAACTCTGCCATACGACGCGACAGAGGATCAAGAGTCGCGTATGCTCGCTAGTGGGGTTTTGCAATGTTGGCTGAACAAGCTGGGCGCTCAAGATTTAGACAACCAGAGCGGAACTGACGCAGAGCGGCGTACCTTGATGAGGGCTATTACCGCGTTGAAATGCAGCCGACATGTGCACGCACGCCTGCGAATATGACCCGTTGGGGAGGATAGAGCACGGGTCGAGGTGACGATCTGGGATCGTGAGGCTAATTTGCCAGGTTTGCCCGAGGGGTGGAGTTCATTGCAACGCGGCGAGCCGTGCGATTAGACATACCGCACAATGAATCTGTACTCTTGAAACCAATTATCACTGATCAACAGGCGCAATCGTGGGCTCCGGCTCACTGGTGACGGATTGGTGTTCGGGTATGCAGTGGTGGAACAAGCTGAAGTGGTACGCGAGCCGCGCTTTGAACTGAGCGCTTATGTCGGGCGCTGCAAATCCGCTGGCGCGGCCGAGTTCTAACGTTGCGCTTGTTACCCTTTGTTGCCTCCGACTTTGTTGGAGGACAGCTCAGAGTTAGGAGGCCGGAAAAATGTCAGCCACGATCTCGAACCTCTACGATGTACGTCACCGAGCTTTCATTGTTACATCACTAACCGTGGGGACGGGATCGACTTAGCGCGACGACCAGGCCAGCCTTACCCAAAGTATTCCCGGTCAACCTCTCGAGTCGTCGACTCCCTCGGCTTCTGTCTCCTCAGCCGCATCATCCGTGTTCGCTTCTCTCGACAAAGCCTCCACAACTCCTCCATTGCTGGAGAAATCGTCGAACGTGACTCGACCACCTCCTGTGCAATATTCTTCGATCCGACTGATCTCGAGCTCTGCACGGGGGGCGACAGGTGTGTACTGCCAATTCAAGCTTTCAGTCGAGCCCGAACTATCGGGTGGCCCTTTCACCCACTCCCCGCTTGCTCCACGTGAGGTTGAGACGAACGGAAAAAAAGTAAGTAGTCTGTCTACTCGCACTTCAACAAGCGGCTCATGAAACTTTGTTCAGAAGCCTGTCAAGTCGGACTACGGTACGACCTCCCGGCAGCCACGGACTGCTAGAGTCGTTGCTTGTGCACGCTGCCATGTGCGCCACTTGAGATGTGCTAGTCGCCGTGGCGGTGAAAAGGGAGCCTGCGAGTAAGTGACCGGCGTGCAAACCCAAAGTGCCTCGTATTGATACTCGTGGCTTTCGCCTATAGGGTATGTCGCAAGGCCGGTATCGAGTGTCAGCGACAGGCGGGCAAAGTCAGAGGAACGTCTTGCACCACATGAGGATTAGCACCTATCTCGACTACGCCCTATCATATATACGCGACCATTTTTCGTAGGTCAATACTATGGACTGAACAATTACCATGCAGCGAATGAACAAGCGCGGCAGCCATGCTATGCGAGCAGCAATAATCCGGTGCGCACACAACCCTTCCCGCTGCAGCCTGCTCTTGTTTCTACCTAGACTTTCGGGCTTATGGCCTGGGTCACTGGTTGTCGCTGGTCAGCTCGTTCGTGAATCGTCGTCCGAGTGCACGACAAGAGCGTGCCAATATTCAACTTCCACACCTGCTCCCTTCCACGTTTGTATATCCCAAGGTCTGCCCATGTCTCGTTGAGCCTGAACCGAGCTCATTTGACGTCTATCAAGAGACCATCGTTATGCAGCTCTGCAACGCGTCCTTTCTAGCAACTCGCCTAAGTTCGCAGAGCGCGCTGAGGGCGAACTGTATACCCCAATTGTCTTGGACCGTTATGTATACTCCATGCCTGTCCACCGCGGCAGGTGATCAACGCGTGATTGCTAGTCATTTCGCAGCGCAATCAATACATGAAACCTATTCAATAAGTGAGCTGGAGCGCTTTCGGCGCATACCTCACACGCTCAAACAGAAATAAGGAGGCCTCATTCTATAGCTGCTGGTTCGCCCTTTCTTTGCGCTATCTTTTGTCCGCGTCATACCCCTCATTGTCCTTCGCCCTTCACGATCGAGTTCTCTACCATGGAGAGGCCTGAAGACGTTCTAGGGATCGGTCGCTCGAGCGCCGAGCTCGAACGCTCCGCTTTACATTACTATGAGCACTCCGGGCTTTTTATTCAGGTAAACTATATACAATCTTTATCCTACCAACTCCACTGAAGCCTCCCATCGTCCCAGGCCGATGCTATGCTATTTCAGGTGTCCGAAGCAATGCTTTGTCCACGCTCCGACGTTATCGCAGACGTTGTGAAGGAGGTCCGTTGCACCGATCCTAGTGCAGGCCATCACGAAGCGCATCCCATCGTGCTCGATGATGTAACGGGAGAGCAGCTGGACTATTTTTTAACATCGCTTTGGGGCGCTATGTGAGAAGCATTCTCGAGATTCATCATCGTCTACGACTAATCAGATGTCTGCAGTGTTCCGCAAGGCGACGCAGAGCAGCCTTGTGTCGAAAGGCTGCTTGCGGTGCTCAAGCTCAGCATGATGTATAACGTACAGTCGGGGGCGGAATACGCTCTTCAACTACTCATGCAGCATCCAGATTGCTCGGAAGCGCAGCGAGCGATGGTGGCGTGGATGACACGCCAGGATGACATGTACGAAATCGCGCTCCGCCGTCTCATGTTCTGGAACGTCGAGCACTGGTCCGTCAACGACATCGAGACGATCGACAGTGCACTGTTCCTCCACATCGTCAGGACACAGGACGCAGTCTCAATTCGCAGACACGAACGCGCCATACGCCCTCCCAGAGGCCCGTTCCCGGAGATCCAGTGCCCGAACACCTATGAATGCTACATCAAGTGGTGTGAGGGCTGGCGTGGGTATGCGGCACCAATCCTCGTTCAATCATACCCGGAACGCGACCCCGAAGACGAGGTCAAGTCAGTCCTGACATCGGCTAGCCTTCAGGTCTGCACTTACTGCTTCACTGCTCACTTCGGGAATGCAGAGGTGGGGTTTGCGGAGGACCGCCGTGTTATCGATGACGCCGTCATGCTCGCGCTGAAAGGCAACGGGTTCAGAGAGTGAAGGTCTCAATTCCTTACCCTTGCAATTGGACTACCATGTATATATCTTAGACACGTATTGCAGAGCCGCTTTGATCAGATGTTTTTTTGGTCATCAGCAGACTCTCTCTCAGCAGGGGTCGATCAACGCCACCAAGCGGGGGTCCCCAGTGAGTAGCCCCGGAGTTCGAATTCTGGGACGGCATCGACCCGGCAGCACATTTCACGTGAGCGGACGCGCGGACCGGATGACGGCGCGCGCTGAGAGCGAGGGCGGGGCAAGTACTCAGCTTCCACAGGATTGCAAGTTTGCAACAGCGAAAACAGATCACACATAGTGTCCAACATCGTACGTACAGCCGTTGAAGCAAAATATCATTTGGAAAGCGTTAAGGTCTGCTTCACGTACTCGAATCAACGCGCATTCAAGCCCGTCGACCCCTCGTCTTCAACAGTGCGGAAAGACGTAATTCCGACGTGTAGAAACCGTACTGAAACGCCTGAGACGCCTCGGGGAAGTTGCGCATTCGAGACGAGGGAGATACTGCGGCGTTGTGACAAGGTGCTAATACTCACAGAGTGGAGCCCGAGAACGCTTTGACATCGACTACGGCAGTCTGGGATTGACAGACGTCGCAATTGCATTAGAGGAGCATGTTTTGTGAGCAAATTATATGCAGAGGAGGTCGAAAATATGCTCACAACACTCAGGGGGGTCGTCAGGGCACAGTGCACACCAGGCCTCAAACAACGAGACGGGGAGGGCAGGAATACAACAGGTTGGCAGTTCAGCCACATGAAACAGGTATATGGGCAGCTCTCCTTTCTGTAGCGAGCGACAGCTAGCTGCATAGGTGAAAACGCGCGACGCGAGTCACGCGACGGGGATCTACTGTCTTGCTGCGGGAACATTAGCTCGCGCGAGTCGGACGGGGGTGCTGATGGGTACCGTGGTGTTCGAAATGAATGCCGTCTCGATACGTCCAGAGGAGTTGTCTCGTGTCGCAGTCAATGTGCTCCAATTCTGAACCGCAAATACAGCAGTTCTTGAGCTGGTTGGCAATGCGCTGCCGAGTGGTACGCGGGCGTATGAGGAAAGGACAGTCGGGATTCTTACACTGCACTATCCCGCGGCAGTACTTTTCAGCTTTTCGCCCTGCAGTCCAGTCCTCTGCATTTTCGTGTCCTTTCTTACTCCCTGATGTCGCGGTGGCCCAATTAACCGACAAATGGTTAGTCACAACGATCTCCGCGCGCGTGAAATCGCGAGAAAAGTCACCATCCGGCCAGCCATCCCAGTCTACAGGCTGGATGTCCGGCGGAGAGTCGTCTGAACGGTGGAAAGGAACATTTGGAGGTGCAGATGGTGGGACAGCGCCGAAATTGTTTGGTTGAGGATCAGCTGGCGGACGTATTCCAGAGGTAGGCGAGGTAGAGGCAAGCGCGTCATTCGACGAGGCACCGACTGAAGGCAGCACCGGTGCACCGCTCACCGACAAATCGAGACCCTGACCACTCGCTTCACGAGGGGCGGTACGAGATGTTGGTATTGGCGGAGAGGCTGGATCCTATGTTGACGTTGAATGTCCTGGTGCGAATATTGTCGCTAGAAGCTGCGACTGAGAGGCTGCAGCTCCCTGTAGATGGACTACGACTGGAACAGGACTTTCAAATGGTATAGACGAGAGGGTTGGTTGATTTATGGAACGATTGGGGGAGCTCGACGCTGCCAGCGAATGGGTCTGTGCCAGCCGTGGTTGGTCACGGAGCTGCGCCGCTTCAGTGTTTGCAAGATGCTCTTGGTCTGGTGATCGCCGCTCAGGCAAACCATGAGGCGCTGTCTGTAATTGATTCTCAAGATACGCCGAAATCGTTCCTACGACGAATGAGTCGCATGCAAAAAAGTGCAGAAAAACGCGCACCATCAGTACGATAAACAGGGATATAACGCGACCAGTCGAGAGGCTCGTGTTGAGGCCCACGGAGGGAGTGTGCGACGTTGCTCACATCTTGGCTCGGGTGTGACATCAAGGAGACAGAGGATGGGCCTAGTCGTCCGATTAGATTGGAGAATTAGATCCAATTGTGGGCCTACCATCATCAGTACTTTAGACCGGTAGTGTTCGGCGGCTCGGGCGCGTCGATTCGCGTGAAATATGCACCAATGTGTCGGAAGAAGCCCTACCGGAGATTCAGGACTGCCATGGGGAAAGAAGACAGCAGAATTGACGTACGAGCATATTGAATGTTCGTTAACCCTGTAATGATCATGAACACGCTGATGGGAGCCGGCCAGACTGTCTGGCTATGAGCGCTATGCCCCCCGCAGTGGTGACGAGCAAAGAGCTTCGGATTGCCTTGGAGAGTTTTGACACGGCATGTGCGAGGAGTGTGAGTCCGCGGTGCGATGAAACATGGGGCCGATCGACGTACAAAATACTTCCGTTGAGCGAAACACTTCATAAATAAATAAATATGCAAGAAATGTACGAACGCAAACGAACGCGACGTGAACGCGAACGAACGCGACGTGAACGCGGACCTGCGCGACGTGAACGCGGACGCGCGCGACATGAACGCGGACGCGCACAACATGAACGCGCGCGGACGCGCACAGCATGAACGCGGACGGGCGCACCACGAAAGTGGAAGAGTGCAACACAAACACGAGGAAACGCGGCACCTACGCGAAGCAACACGGACGCAAACACAATAGCAGGACACCGCCATGGACCAAAATGAGACCAAGCACAACAAGCAATGCAAGCAGTACTCACACTTTCCCAGGATTACATACACAGAAGGGTATGGATAGCAGTATATACACTTTCTTTTGGAAGACATCTGTTCTGGGAGACGAGACTAGTCAATTCCGAGAAGACTCGATGAGTTGCTCGCAGAACATACTGAGCGAAAGTTGACAGGTGAAGAACTGGTTTGGGAATCGGAATCGGGTCGAATAAATCTTTGAAGTTGCACTCACAACTGCGCGCAGTGAGGCTAAGAGTACCAAACACTTGAAGGTTCTTCACGCGTCGTCGTCGTCGCTAACGACGTCGCCGTGCGCTTTAACGCCATCGCACACGTCCAGGCGCCTCTGAGTTTCCCACGTCTTGCTCGCGTTCGTGCTCGCGTTCGTCCGCGTTCGCAGTTGCGTTGGTCCGCGTTCACGTCGCGCGCGTCCGCGTTCTTTTTACCACACCCAACCTCACATACTTCTAATCATCCACACTCGTTCAACTCGACTCAAGATGCACTCCCTTCAAGTCGCTCGCTCGCTTCGCCACCCTCGCCTTCGGCGCGCTCTTCGCCATGGCGGTCCCCGTTTTCGACCACGACAACGTTGTGGCGAACGCCATGACTGCCGCAGCGACACCTGCAGCAGCCCTGCCAGTGATAATGGACGGTCTCTTGATCGCTCTTGTCCTTGGCGTTGAGGCTTTCGTAAGTAGCAGGATCTCTGTGCATTTTTCGTGCTATATATTTACGTCTGCTTTAGACTACATCAAGCCTCAGAACTGCACGACCGAGGTCGTCCTTGTGCACATCGTTGCGGGCATCAGGTCGCCATCGCCGCCGCGGTGGTCAAGGTCAAGGCCCTCGTCGGGCCACCCGCTGAGCCTGTTATCCCTGCCTCGGTAGATGGCAAGGTCCTTGTCTCGGTCTCGGACTTGGCCCAGATCATTGCTGCTGTCCTTTGCGTATGTGGCGGCGCCAAGTTCATAGAATACGTCACACTAACCGTTGCACTCCGTGCAGCTCATCTTCGAGGCGATCGGTGTCGTTCTGGGCGCCGCTGATTCCACTGTCATCGGCTACATCCTGCCCCTGCTCCAAGGCGTCGGGTGAGTGCACGATTGCTCATGAAATTGGACGGTGCGCTTATGTCTACTAGCGAGGTCCGCGGTGCCCTCTTCACCGCTATCTTCACTGTCATTGCGCACATCTGTGTCGCCCTCAACGTTTCTCTCCTGACCTCCATCCAACCTAGCATCACGGTCATCATCGGTCTAAAGGTCTCGGTACTCATGTCGATCCTCGGTATCTGTCTGAGAGACGTCGGACGCGTTTTCAAGAACGGGTTCACAGGAAGTATGAGTAGTTTACGTCCCAGTGCATACTTAATCGCTGCCTAGTCAAGGCAATTTCTGGTATTCGCCACACCAGAAGGACTGCAATCACCGGTCCGGGCGGTGGTGAACACTAAGCTAGATGATGCTATAAAGCAGGGCCAGCTAGCGCACGTTACATGGCCAAAAAAGTTCTCCAAGGCGAGACTCTGGAGATGTCGGGAAATGTATGGTTTAGTGAGGAGCCGCTTCTACTATCTTGGGCGTCACCGCGGTCCAATGCACATGCTAGCGAGATACTGTAGCTGAGATTGCTCGTCGTCTCCTTAACTTCCCAGTACGCCGCCCTCGTGCCCTCGTGCCCTTGTGCGCATCGGCTCGAGCACGATGACGCCCGCGCCGGTAGGCGTGTTCTCCTGCTCCTCGGGCGCCCCAGCGGCGGGTGAAGGCGGCGGCATAGGAAGGTGGAGCGAACGTCGGGAACGGCGTCTGTGGGGCCGGCGCGGGGGTCAAGAAGCTGGACGCTGACTGGATATGCAGCTCGCCGTCGTGCGCTGAGGACACGCGGCGGCTGGTCGTGCGATGCGCCAAGATTTGCTGTCAGCGACGCGACTGCGAGAGTGTTCTTCAGGCGGGAGCTTGTGCTTTGCCTTTCACCTCGCAGCGCAAATGTGATGTGCGCCGCTTCCCCTTGAAGCATATCAGTAACTTCCACCTCCATCAAACATCTATGCGAAATAACGCACCGTCAATGTAGTTTAAGTGGACTAGATCGTGCTCATGCCTGAGCGTACGCCGTGTGGCACCAGTCTCCAGGCACTTTGGAACGCGGACTTGATCTGTTGAATAACGTCAGTGTTTCCGAAGAGAACCATTATCGATGTCGCACGCACGCACCGTTTCGGGGATAGGCGGCTGATTTCACTTGGCTGGCACGCAGAACAGCGTGCAAAGTGATGTGCACGAAGTCGAGATATGTCCATCAAGCGGGGGCGGAGACATTCAGCGGACTTCGCTCACCCGAATCGCAACGAAGACGTGGGACTCCAAAGTAAGGTTCTAGATGAGAGCTGTGAGCCTTGCGTTGGATACATAAATTGCATTCCAAGTTCTGCGATGTGCCTGCCGTGTTGGTCGACATTGTTGATAATGCATCGCTGGCACGCGACGGTGGGCCGTCCCTTGAGTCGACCTGAGCTCAACTTTCCTGCCGGCCCTGTGGTCGCCTGGCCTTCTTCACTGCGACTACATTAACCCCCAGGCTTTTATGGCCTGCGCTTCGCTCTCCGTGCTTGTCGTCTCTATCCGGACTTCCGTTAGCTGGACTTCCGTGCGTGAGTGTAGGGATCGCTCGGGAAGATATCATACAACTATCCAAGACCCGCGCGTGTCTCGTTATGGGATTGACGATCGACGGGTTCTTGCAGAGTAGATATTGAGGCCTAGGGCAGTGCCATGTTGCCGTTCACAAGGTAGGAGGAGAAGTTCGACTGATGGAATTGAAGAGCGCCCAACCTCCGGCAAAGAAAGCTCAGCGCGGCCTTGAATTCTGACTTGCGCCTGCCCGTCATGAGTGAATGCTGGCTACTGATTTCTCCTGCATCTTGCTGCATAGTTTCGGAGTAGGTTGTGTTATCTAGACTGCAGATGTTTCCAGGCTCATAGTATTTCTGTCGCAGACGTCCGTCACAGAAACCCCAAATCGCCGGAACGGCCTATCAGTTTCCCATCCTAGTCAAGTTCTTTCAGCGAGCTCAGGCGGAGTCCGTGAAGGCTGTCGTACAATCTATCCACATCAGTGCGACACCGTCTAATATTCTACGACTCTTGAGTGATCTTGCGCCGCACGAGCAAGCATGGCATGATGCCTCCCTTACATGGCATCCATATTATACTTCCACCGCGCCATATATCTCCACGAACCAACCGTAAGACCGCTGCCCTTTGATTCATAGCTTTGTACCGAATTTTCTAACCTAAAGATCGACGGTAGCTTTGGTTTACAGCCTCTGTCTTTGCGACCGCAGCCCTCGTCTTACGTCTCCTTCCGAGACGCACAGACGCTTGGCGAGGCAGTCGCATTTGTCATCCTGAAGGGTGACTTGACCCACCTGGCTGAACTTGGCCTTGGTTATTCCGGAGGGCTTCAGGTTCAAATGCGCGGTACGCAGTCGTGGTCGTGGACTGTAGATCGGGCTGACTCAACCTAGTTTCAGGCACTTCCGTGCCGCCGAGCGTGGCTTCTACAGCCCATGCGTCACCGGCCCGTCCACACAGGACCCAACCATCCTCTCCTCCTAGGCCTCCTTCCCCATCTCTACCTTTCTCTGCTTCTCCTGCACGTACTCGCCCATCCACACGATGCTGCACTGTGTGTGGCGAGCCTCGTCGTGGCCACACGCGGAAACGATGTCCAGTTGCTGATACCACATCAACCAGGAGCAACGACGCGGCAACCAGTCCGGGCGCACCTACACCGGATGCCATCGCCATTCAGCTACAGGAACTCGCACTTGATCACGAATCTGAGCCTGTCCCGGAATCTGCCACTTCAGCTAGTGTCACATCGGCAGGGGATACTATGCCGAGCCACACACCCTCGCCACTCTACTACTCGAGCACCTCTGTCAAGCGAGTTCCTACCTCGGAGGTCGACTTACACCTCGCCGAAGCCCTACGGGACCATCCATCCGCTGCAGTTTTATCCAGAGAGGGCGCGATGTGCTTGCTGATAGCAGGGAGCTACGAGGAAGTCAGGGCGTTACAGATGGATCTCTCCTCTGAGCATGGCAAAGTCCACAGAATACCATTATGGTCCGGTCTTTTAGCTGGGGCAGTGATAGGAGCGGTCTCAACTTTTTCTGGGCTCGCCTTCAGCTAGGAATATTGATATCACGTCGTGATACCGTGTAAATGTACACGTAAGCGTCAAGAATTACCGTAGACTCTTCGTACGTATCGCGTCGACTCAAGGTTGCTTTGCGTAGCTTACCGTCAGCGCGTAGACCAAGATCACCCTGCCAAGAAGGGCACGTCTGGCGAGGTTTCAGGTGCGGAGCTCAAAAGCACAGATCTCCAATTGCAGGCTATCGCAGGGTATCATGAGCTCGAGGCTTGTACCGTCGCTCACGTTGAGATGATCGAGATGACAGGCGTCTCCATGCCGAATCTTCTTCGCTGCCAGCATCTCCTCGAGCTCATTCTTCCTCCGAGTCCTGAGCTCGTTCGACGTTCCGAAGGCAGGCTGGGCAACGGGACCAGGTAAATGCACCTTACAATCCGTGAGCAACAATTCACATCAGTGCCCAGCGCTCAGCGCTCAGGTCTGCCAGGCCTCAAAGACTCTTTCAGGCTTGCGCCGCGCACAGCCTCGAACGCCTGTGTCAGGTGCGAACCGCGCAAGGCCGATAACATTGGTGGGTCCGATATCTTCTTGGCGCAACTGGACGGTTAAGGTAAGTGCAAGCATGTCTTCGAATCAGCGGTTTCATGCGGATTCCTGCCCTCATCCCGAAGCTTGATCATGAAGCTGATGGCAGCGGATGCATGATGGCTCGTCTGCCGTTGTCTCATATTGATCGATCCGTCGCAATATCGGCCGGGGTTTGAATTTCATGTCAATTCTGTATGGTTAATCGAGTTTAATTCCAATTACACAAGTCGAATCGGCGAGCGTATGCTTACGCAGTGCTCAAACACGAGCCGGGACTGCCGCGACAGTCCGACCCTCATGGAGTGCCGCCAGCAACAAGTCGATTCGAGGCATACTTATACGCACTGGTTCTGCCGACTTCCAAAAGGTTTCAGCAGTGCCGACGAACCTCACCATGCAGCGTGAAATTCGACTCCATGATAACACTCCCAGGCCAATTTCAGAGCTGCCCCCGCCTGCTCTCTGCGGTGCATTCAAGTCTACCAACGCCACCCCGATTATTTTCTTTTCTGTGCCTTACATCGAGGACGGCGTCTTCACTATCGGGCGGTCACCCCAGTGCGGCTACTCCGTGCATAGCAAATACGTGGACATTGGTAAGGGCATCATTTATACGGCCTAGTGTTGTCCTCACTTCGTTTCTGCCTAGCTGATGTACATTGTGCGGTTGCGTGTCGATGGGACAAGACTGAAGACGGGGACTCGGTCTTTACGGCCCAGGTGCAGAACATGGCTCATGCTCAGGACTCTCATACAATAGTAAGTGTCTTGACATGCTCAAATTTGTTAATGCTGATACGAGCGGGTAAGCTGAATGGCGAACCCTTACAGATCGGCGAAGTGTCTCAATTACTAGATGAAAGCCAACTCTCGCTTGGCCCTCTGGATTCTCAGGCACCAGGCCATCTCGGTAATTTTATCGATACTCCTCTTCTTGCGATGACCTGACCGCAAGCTTACCTGAACAGTACTTTCCTTTCGACTCTATCAGCCTGCTTCCGTGAGTGGTAGTCGCGCGGAACAATCCTGTCGGTCTCTAATAATGGGACTACACTACAGATGCAAGCTCGATTCGAACTAGGGCCAAGGTTAGCACCCTTCATTTTGCAAGTCTTCACACTGAGACAGGTCTTCCTCAGCCTGGGTTCTGGCGGTTACGGTCACGTTCAGAAGGTTCGCAACGTCAGCGGAGGTGGACTCTACGCGCTGAAGACCATACGTGACCCTTATCCCGATGAATGGTACGAAGACGGGCATCCTATTCGCCGTGAGGTGACCGCAATGATGAGGCTGAATCATGTATGCTATGATTGTCCCTACCATGCTGTCACGCACTAACTTCATATCACAGCCTAATATCGCACAAATGCATGCTTACTCGAAGGAAGGCCCATACGTTTGTGAGTGGGCGATAACGTATCAGAGTTTTGTCAATTCTAATCCGTGGACGAGGTAGTCATCTTGCAGGATTTATGTCTGTGCAGTCTTGCTGACATTCTTGGTCCCAGTAAGCTTGTGAAAGCTGCTGCTCCGTTGTGTCAGTAAGCTTCACCCTCTTTGGACCACTCCCTTGCTGATCGGCACTAGCTGAAGAACCCGCGAGGACGATCTCTTATCAAATGTGTGTTGGTCTCATGTATATGCATGACTGCGGGTTGATTCACAGAGATATGAAGCCAGGAGTGCGTAATTCGAACCGCATCAAGTGTGCTAGCTAACGTCCATCGTCATATGTAGAACATACTATTGAAATCGTTTTTTCCGTTGAAAATTCAATTGACCGACTTCGGATTTACGAAACCTCTGTCCGGAGAGAGTACGACACAGGTGTGTGTTCGCCACTTCCGTGCCTCAGACGGCTGACGTCGCCTGCAGAGCGTTGTCGGTACCCTTGCGTATATCGCTCCGGAGGTGGCGATGGCTCGTCTGGAGTATAAACACTATGATCACAAAGTGGACGCTTGGTCGGCGGGGGCGACGATATTTGCCATGTGAGAAGCACAGTCAATGACCTTGTCGCGTTACTGACATGATATGATTAAAGGCTTTCCGCCAAACACGCATTCAAGAAGAGTGATCTGATCATACATGTCCGAGACACACGCCAGGTGGTATGGTCCAGGCTGCCTACGACAGTCAGCGACGACGGTGAGTATTCAAGAGTACCATTACAATCAGAGGTTCAATAGTGTCTCATCATTCCACAGGACGTCGTCTACTGGCCAGGCTTCTCACCCGTGACCAGGAAAGACGTCTGTCCGCTGCCGAGGCACTGGACCACCCATGGTTCGCTGGAGTTGCTGTATAGGGAGCTCACACAAGTGTTTCCTGTATTAACCACGCATGTCTACAGAGAACGTCCAATGGCAGCGTAATTAACGGATTTTGAAAGATTTTTGTCCACTCACTCTAGCTCATGTACGGCGCGCTGCCGCAGTATCCACCGATTGCAGGTCCGTCGTGCTTGGCCTAATAGAGTCCATCAGCTTCACCATCCGCCGCCGCTCGCGCCGTGTCGCGCCGTCGGCGAAGACGTGACGGAGACGTCGTGCTAACCGTCCCTGACGATGGAGTTCTCGGCTTGAATATCTCGATGGAAGATGCCGCGCTCGTGGCACACAGCGACCGCATCATCTGCGCGGACTTGCTCGCGCTGACCGTGCCCAGCAGAGACGGCGTCGGTGGCGTGAGCGCGGTGCATTGGCTGACGTCCATTCTGACCGAAAGAGCGACCGTTCGTCTCGCCTTCTCCGCATCTGCAGCGGGGTTTGCGTACATTGGACCAGAGTCGGACTATGCACCCGATCCCGCGTTAGTGCGGCATTTTGTCAAAACAGGGTCGAAAATAGTGCAACCTGCCGCTATGCGACATTGATTGAAGTAGCAACGAAGAATCGACGCCAGCGACAGGTTCGTACAAGTGAAAACAATGATGCGTAACACGAAAAGTGTAGGAGAGAAGTCCGAGTCACTGGAATATGCTCGGAGTCGTCACAGGTGTGTGATGAGATCTGTCGCGACGTCGCCCTGCAGCGCGAGTACTCCTGCTGAAAGAGGCCGGTGACCTGCACAGACAAGATCATTTATAACACAATCAAAAGCCCTCACCTCCACGACATGTCCATGGGCTGAGTGTCGGTTGAAGGCCACCTAATAGGTCTTGTCGCCGAAGAAATAAATTTCCTCGAACTGCTCATCCTCTACGTGGCGCAGGAGGACAGTGTATTTGGCAGCGGAGGTGTCGAGGAAACATCCGGAGGATGTGCCCAGTCTAGTACTCACTCATTGAAAATGAGTGACCAGCTATTCCTCTCGCTCATACCGCTCATACGGTAATTGTGAGCAGTCTCCGTGACGGGAGCTGACCAGTCTGTGAGGATTCCGTGGAGGGTTGATGTCCACAACGCCTTATGCGGGCCCATGGGTAAGCCTCCTTTCGATGAAGCTGGGCCGCCTTCTCCGCCAGTCTGCTCTGGACTTTTGGGATGCATGTCCCCGCCGAAGATGTCCGACCCAAACTTGCCGCCGCCGCCGTCCAGGGTGTGCGAGTCAGAGCAGTCGATGAGGTCACGGCGGCCTCGGCTGCGCGGTTCCGCGATCCTACAGGTGAGGACGCAAAAGACATGCAAACGATCCCTCCAGTAGAAAGATCGACTGACTCCTTTTTGCCTTGGTAGTTTCGAGGGCCTCAATTTGCGAGCTTGTTCCGCTGGATGGCAGGCTAAGCCATCCACTCGATTGCCTGGGGTTTTGAATGAGCATACGCACAACAACGCCACGTGTGTTGGACACCTACCATACTGCACGAGCCCGCGCGGCCGCGCGTAATGAGGCTCATAAGGCGGTCGCGCCTGCGCGGTTTCTGGGGTAGTGTTGATGGCTCGGGTAATGTCCTACTCCGAGGGCCAGCTGACGGAGTGGACCATCGCGATGGTGGTTCGACCTTGACCGGTGGGAGGAGGAACGAGCACGACACGGTCGATGGTGTTAGCGACGCAAGCGAGACATAGTGACATGCAGTGCGCGGCGAAGTTGTGCTGACGGGCCATGCGGAGATAGTAGCAGTCAAGATGGGCGAGGCAGGGATGTTCGCAAGCGCCCGCAGTTGGGGAGGAGAGGTCGAGGTGGCCAGGTTGAGGGTTTCCGCTTGGAGCGCCCGTCCGTTGACTCAGTAGAGACAACCCGCTTGAAGCGGCTACTGCTGCTGCTACTCCTGCACTGACTGATGCGGTGCGCTATGGTGGTACTCTCTCTGCTATTCACGGTGGACGAGACCTAGGTACAGAGTGGGAGCCTGAGGGTACGACCGAGGGGCGTCGAGAAGACGGTGGCGTCGACATACATGGTTGATGAGCATTGGCCTCTGCAAGCCTCTGAAGCTCCCTCGAGTATCTGCGTCTTCTACTCGGTACTGCTGAATGCTGTGTCCGATTTGATCAGTGCATGGCAAACTCGTCGATGTGTGACTTGACCTTGAGGACTTCATTGTAGACGCATCCCTGTACGCGTGTAGATCCTCCATGCTGTCAGTCGTGAGACCGGTGAATAACACTCAAAACTTACCAACGCCTTGCCCTCCAAGATGTAAAGTTGAAGGTTACTCAGCAGATCATGTAAATATTGCCAAGATTTGACTTGAATCTGACCGTCTTCGAGCACACCGTAGAGATCTGGAAAGTCCTTCGCTGGCGAGAAGCCGGCCTGCAGAAGCTCAAGTACCTTCTTTCCTTTCGACCAACCTTTCCGTCGATGTCCGAGCCTTCGCGTAACTCCTGATCAGGCAGCGAGTCGTCCTCGGTGGGACTGGCCAGGCCGAGCGCACGCTGCGCACCTGTCACCGCGACGTCCTGTGAGGAGCTACCACGACGTCCTGTGAGGAACTACCGCGACGTCCTGTGAGGAACTCTGCGGTGTTGCAGGCATCTGAGCCTAAAGGAAGGGTCATCACGT
The DNA here is from genome assembly GCA_001969225.1 of Ceriporiopsis andreanae CBS 279.92. Lineage (NCBI taxonomy): Eukaryota > Fungi > Basidiomycota > Agaricomycetes > Polyporales > Meruliaceae > Ceriporiopsis > Ceriporiopsis andreanae. The sequence goes on along the minus strand of ALYI01004283.1, from coordinate 2,284 downwards.
TAAGATAGGAACACACTATGAGCACAACGGGAGTAGGCATCTCCATAAATCCTTGCCCCTTCAGCTTCAAGGCCTCTTGTTCGTACGACTAAAACAAGTGTCATTAGTGTCATGTGCCTACTATCTTATCTTGATTTTCAGCTGGTACACTTTCCCAGTGCACTTGATACTCGGAGTGAGTGCATGCGGGTTTGTCAGCGTCCATGCATGGCCGTATAAGTTCCTGTTGATGCATAAGTAGGTCAGGAATGCATTGACGGCAGCGGGGCTACACACCTTGCATTGAGAGCGGTCCGAGGGGCTTGCATGCCCTAGACTCCTTCGGCTGTGTGCGGCCGTCTCGCGTGCCACTCTGGACGGTCATCGTGTTCGCGTTCGAGGGTTCTGAGTCCAGTTCACCCACCCTTGAATTGGCCAACACCTCAGAGCTTCCTCAGAGCTTCCTCAGAGCTTTGAGGTGTGTGCGCTTGAATAGTCGTCCCGCCATTGTTCGTGTTTGCTTCGCCATCATGCTGAGGATAATGTCATCGACTCTGGGGTCGCCAACCGGCGTGAGGAATCTGAGGGTTACCGTACCGATATCCTCTGGACTGTATGCGGAGGTCAGTTTGTGGTCATAGCTATGATAAGACGTGTGTCACGCACCAAGCCGAGCCTGGCGAAAGGTCCCATTGGGCAAGGCGCGTTGGCGAATGGTGATGAGGGGTCATTGAACACCCGAAGCTGCTGGTGAGATGGTGTGTTGTTCTTGAGCAAGTCAAGACATCGTCGGTGAGCTTGACAGGCTCCTCCGATGGATGACGCAGCCTTGCGAGAACGACTGGATGCAGTCCGTCGTTCTGGAGAGATACCTCCGAGATCATCTCAATGAATTCGTCGAGAGTCTTCAAGTGAGGGAGACCAATGTCTGGCGGTTCATCCTCCTCCTCCTCCCCCTCCTCTATCTCTACCTGAGTGATATCCTCGGGCTGCTCACGCGAGCATGGGTACGATGTTGCGGAACATCAGTAGGCATCAGTAGGCAGAACTATGTCCGCCTCCTTGATGTCCGACTGGGTATCTAGGCGTCTTGCGCCCGAGTGTCGTGCTCGTTCAAATTTCCGAGGTTGCATGAGTAACCGGCTTAGATGGGACGCATTGCAGCGTTAGTATCTGCTTCAATCGCGTTAAGTGTCACCGGAGGCTTCCTCTTCGCCAGACAGTTTGCCAATGTTTGCCAATGTCAGAACACCCTTGCATAGGGTCCTCGTCAAAAGAGTCACAAGTGAGTGGAGGCTTTTGTAGGTGCATTATGATCTGTCTGAAGCGTTTGAAATGTCGCTACTTTAGTCGCTACTTTAGTATCACAAGAAGCACAAAGCGAAGCTCAGGAAGACACACCTGTATATCATATCATGCACACGCGTTGTCTGCCCCCCTGCACGCTTCGACCGTCTCGCGCACTCCGACAAACCCTACCGAGACCATCTTCACGCGTCCATGTTACTTTCGGAGGCTACGAGCCACTAGCTGCGCACGAGAACGATAGGCTGGCGATGGATGGTCCAACAACACCTGATGTTCTTAGCAAGTCTTCTCCGTGACCCTCCAGGTGCCGCAATACAAGAGACGGTCGTCACCACGGTGTGGTGGTAAGTTCATTTCGGACAGAGGAAGAATATAAACAGCTTGATTGTGAATGGTACGTAGTACAACAGCGCCGATCCTGGTAAGAGAGAAAGACGAAAATTCAAGGCCAAGGCCGTGAAGATAGCTATGCACAGTGAGTCCGAGGAGCGGAAGTGTGGAGGTAGAGCGAGCAGTGAGCGCCTGATCCGGGCGCCTGAAAATCGTCTAGAAAGGCAAAGTATAAATTGGCCTGAAGAGCATGAATAGGCAATAAAGGCTGCAAAGGAATAGTAGGCAATCTAGCCTATATTGATTTTTCCTTTTCAGAAGTGATTTTTTCGCTGAAAAAAAATGAGAATAGACTGCAGAATAATATTCTGTTGATTATTCTTGTTTTTCCAGGAAAAAATCGGAGATAAAAATCATAAATCAAAATACAATGATTTCCTCAGAATATTCAAGATATTTTTGGTGAAAAAAGGAGCATCAAACAAGAGAAAATGATTGGAGACAAAATACACATTTTGATTCTCGAATTTTTGCCAGAAATAAATATGTCAAATTTCAGTATATTTATTTTAGTTTGATAGGCAAAAATATGTGGATAAGCAAAGAGATAGTTTTCTTGTTTGTAATTGCATTTTTATGTCAAAATGTACAAGTCAGAGACCCAGTG
>ALYI01004282.1:0-22428 GCA_001969225.1 Ceriporiopsis andreanae CBS 279.92 | reverse complement strand
TCTTCCCATAAAACTTGACCTGTGGAAGTGCTCAGCCAAAAGCAATTGGGCAAGGGGGGTGTGCGTACAAGTACAAAGAAGTCTGAACACTTTGAGCCGCGCGACGCTAAGTAGACAGAGGAGCGAAATGCCGCGAGCCCACCATGTTTTTTGCTACTCGTAGCGAGGCGGAGCCTCTCCGCGATCCATTGGTAAACGAGCCAGGATATTATTCAGGTCTGCGATAACACGTGGCAGCTCCGCTACCCCGAGTTCTGAGTGTTCGCCTGGGATTCCAAGTGTCGATGGGGACGTCGTCGAATAGAACTCATAGTGAGGATCGGGAACATTTGGGCTCTCGAGGTTGCCGGTGGACGTCGCCGCATATGGATCATATTCAATTGTAGTACTGCAATAAGCAATCAGCGTCTCAGGAGGTCCACATAAAAGTAAAGCAAACGATACTGACGGCTTCGATGTCGACAGAGGATGAACCGGAGGTTGAACGAGCGGTTCCTGTGCCGTCAGGAATGGGTCCACAACATTAGGCAACTTCTCCTCAGACGTAATTGATGCCACATCAGCTCGCAATCTTCGCCTTCGTCTTACGACGAGAAATATGCCCAAGAGCACGAGTGCTACCAGCACCGCGGCGCCTACCGTCACTCCAGCGATGATTGGGGTCTTCGAGGACGAAGAAGTCGCAGATTCTGCCGGGGGTCCTACCTGGGGCGGGTTTGTTGGCGGCGGTAAAGCCGGTGTGGAAGAGCTACAGCCGAGAACATGAGCGCCTTGTCGGTAAAGTGGTAGACATCCTGACCTAGTATTCGTTGGTACTTGCGGAGCCATCGCGAACGCGGAGTTGAGGACGTCCAATGCAATCATCTGTCCCCATGCGATGAGCGGCGACGTTGGTGGACCTTCCCAGTTCGTGGAGTAAAGCCCTTGAATCGAGGCGAGGTCCAACAGCGCATTGTACTATTCATGACGAGTGATAATAAGACCGGCAGACCACACACGCTTATGAAGAACATACCTGCACATAAACGTAACTTTCTATGAAGCCGGCTGCATCGGAAGTCGGATCCATGCGAGACCACGCTTCATGGATGCCCCGGATAAGGATAGCTACAGACGACATTCAGCTGCGGCTTGCAACTCTACCGAGCATCAGAACCAACCTCGCAGGCCTTTCGTGATACTGTCGGTCTGAAGATCGGCAGGATTAGTGTCAGCCGCTACATATACGATTCAGGTCCGCAAATATCAAGTAACAGTCGCGGATAAATTTACCTTCAATGATTATGCCATCCGACGGGTTGGTCCATTGGTAGGGGATGCTTGTAGATATCAAGCTGTTCAAACTGAAAACGGTGCGGGGTGAATCAGCGATAGACAAACCGAGCTCGAGAGCGACATACAAGGGAGTCCAGCTTGTGTTCTTCGCCGCATGAACGCTTAAACCCCAGATTGTGAACCCCGAGCTGTACGAGAAGGTAGTGGGAAATAGGAATTGGCAGTCGTTTACGGTGAACGTGTCCTGGATGATGCCTGGATTTGACAGGTACATGTGAGCATGGATGAACTCTATCGCCGACTCTGCGGCGGTTTCATATTTTTCGTCCCCAAGTAGCTCATATAGATGTGCTGAAAGCCTGCATAGCCTCTCGTTAGTGCTATACTGTAGACCTAGATCCACACATACGCAAAAAATGCCCTATGATACTGTTAGCATTTGTACGCCGAAGGAAGAAGGCAGCGCTTACGCGACAGTCTCAATGTCGACATCTGTGGCATGACTTCCCGAGGGCACAACAGATGGTCCTGGATACTACACTCCTCATGAGTAGCTAGTCACAAATCCAGCGGGGTAGTGGGGCGCGTACCGCAAACACGCCACCAATTACAGACGCTACGACAGACGCTTAATGAAGAGCAAGCAGACAGGAACTGCGGACGTACATCCATTGCAAGCGGCAGGTATAGAAGAGTTCAAAGGGGTGAAGAAGCCCGACGCCGCGTCCTTTGCCTGGATCTGCCAAACACTGATCTGACTCCACATGTTTGTGGCGTATGTCAGCAGCTGACTGTCGTTGTATGCCTTGTAAGCAGCTATGGCAGCCAGCCCCCAAGAGCTGCGCGGGAATGACGATGTCAGTGATGGTCAAAACAGGCGGGATGAGCACTTACAGAGGAATTGAATTGTGAGTCTAGGTGACGGCGACCGATGCTTCAGTTAATGCAGGCACGCACTGCAGAGCCACTCACACTGGAGATGCGCCATTCGTAAGATATCGCCCCGGAACCGATAATGAAGAAGCGCGCTCACGTGTCTATCATGGGGTTCAGGGTGAAAACAGTATTCATGTTCTGTGTAACCAGATCTTTGAACGTTGCATTCCCAGAAAGGTAGTCGGTGCGCGAGATTGCGGTCATCAGGTAGGCAGACTGGTCGCGCTGGCCCTGCAAACCTGCGCCAAAGTTGTAAAACATTGCAGAGGCATATGCAGGGAGAACACTCACTCGGAATCTGGCCTGTGCTCTCGTCGAACGATCCCTTCAACGTATTTACGACATCATAGGCCAGGCCTTCCCGCACTGTTCGAGGGAGCGTCGAGTTCGGTTTCTATATCGCACGCTGCGGTGAGCACCTCGGACAGCTAACACGGAAATGAAGACCTAACTCGCCAAATCGGTGGGACCAGAAAATTCTGCCCAGCGACGGCGCCGCATAACAGCAGCGGATAGAGTAAGAATCTGAACATCCAGATGGTCTCTGCCCAGCCAGTGGTGATGGTGGTAGAAGGAGGGATGTGGAAATGAGAGCGCGGGTGCAGGAGGCCTGCCCGCTTGCTGCAGGAGATCGCAATCAGCAAATCGTATCGCCGCCGGCGACAGATGGTCGTCCATCACGGAAAAGAGCACCGAGACAGGTCCGCAATCCGCTTCTGCCCTACCAGATGTCCCTGTGTAAGGCTGATGTATGATAGGTTGAGCCAACTCATACCGGTGTTCCTACCGTATTGAGCGAAAAGTCGCACGCCAACTTAACCACGACGATTCACCAGTCTCGTGAGTATGCAGCACCACTCGCACTCAATTGATGTGATCTCAATGAGCGAAAGCACAACTGGTGGCTTCCTGTTAGCCTGCGTGTGGAAGAGAGAGGAAAAGAAACGTGAAATCGAGACAAACGTGGGCCTCTCTCGCGGATCACAGCCAGGCACCAGTGATGGACGTGATTTCGGAGCCAAAAGCTGTACCTCTAGACCGCGCAGCGGTCGTCGAGTGGCCGTCGGTGTGCCTTGGGAGGTCAAATTCGCAAGACGCGAGACCGCCTAATGCACGGACCTAGCTGTGTGCCGCAAGAGAGATGAAGCCACGCGAGGGCTGCTCGTGCCACGAGTCCCTGAACTGAACTGGGACTCTGTCAAGCTGGTTCTTGCTCGGAGTGTGAGGAACCAGTGCCACATATCATAGCGTCACTGGTCAGGCCGGTCAGGCTTCGCATGTCAGCAAATGACTAAATCTCTTGGCTTGTATTGAGGTAGCCCCTCTTCAGTTGCTTTGCACGGCAATGGGTAGCCTTGCAAGGACGCCGTTCAATCTTGCAATCGTCTCTGATCACGGCGACGTATCCAACGGTGGAGCGCGCTTGGTCTGCGGGAGCGGCAGTCCAGGCTTTTCGGTTATGTGCTCGCAGGGATACGGTCGAGGGCGCCGATCGTCGCGTCCACAATGATGGGTCTTCGAAACAGTAATCGTTGGCCTGTTTGTTGGTAAGGGCAGGGATGCTGTTGAAGCCGCTGCAGACACTAGCTAGTGTCGGGGATGAAAGCGAGACCGTTGGAGCGAGACTAAAACCAGGCGCGATCGTGGAACTGCACCTCCACGATGTATACGAGTCTTCACGGCTGGGAGGTAAGGGCAACAGTGCCGCAAATCTCTTTGGGCTCTGGTCTGCAGGGGCCATCGCGGATGCGGAGTTGAAAACGTCTGACGGGTCATTTTCTACCATGCGATAAGTGGGCTTGTAGAAGGTCATAACTCCAGAAAGACGATACGTGCGCACCGCAGCCATCAAGTGCGCAAATTGTTCCTCCATTCCCTTTCAGCGCTGGGCGAGAAGACCGTAAGTAAACCTGAGTCAGTCAAGCATCAAGCAAAGGGGCTTTACACGGTATCTGGCCCTCAAATAGCGGGACAAGCGTATTTACAACGTCGCTGGCACATCTTTCCCTCACAACATGAGGTCAAGTTTTGAGTTCTGTCGTGTTCGAATAAGCACATCACAGACTACGAGATTGAGATGGTAGCACTCAACTCGCGAAGATTTCGGGAACTATGAAACAGTTTGTCCTGCAGCACATCCGGCTAGAAGGAATAGAAAGAGGAAGTTAGTGAGTATTCTGCGCGACGTGAGCCGCTACAAAACTAGCGGGAGTCGAAAGATGACCGCGTACCGCGTGCAGATGCACTTCCACCTGCTTCAGCTTCACATACTACATATAGTTGTCCCGGAAATCGACGTGTCCTCTTCCAGGTGACATGCGACAGTTGATTATCTTCGCAAGATAGATGTACGACTTGGATAGTGCATTGGTCCTACGTCGCGCCAAAGAGGGGTCTGAGAGCGAACAGACGTCTAGGAAGAAGATCTCGAGGTACGCCGCTCAGACACTGGCAGGTCGTCTGAGGAGTCATACCCACGCAGCAATACCCGCACCGCCGCGATGATCATATGTGCTTCGACTCGACAGAATCGTCCTCGCCTCCTCTTCGGCGATTGGTACAGGATCCGGGTCTGATGATGCGCCGCGAGGTCGCCAACGCCGTCCGCAGAATTGCTGTCGCTTTTTATATTCGCCGCGCTTTTTCCTAGGATAATGTTCATGCTCGTGCTTGTGATCATGATTAAAACTGAACGGGTAAGCATGAGCGAGTATTGAGAGAGAGAGAGAAGACATGGAGGATGGTGAGAAATAGAGGTAAGGGCCGGTTTAGAATTTTGGGCACTGTTCCGAGGAAGCGCCCATTCTCCTCGGCAAAACTGCGATAGGCTGTTGCCACAACCCACTGCCTATGGTTATCGGAGTCCAGGAGCCCGCGAGTCGGAGCGACCGCCGTACAGCATTACATCGTACACTATGAAGCCCGCGCGCACTCACTGCTCATGGTGCGAACATTTCCCATCGCACCGGTGACGCGCCCGTGGAACCACATCGGCAACCGCACAGCCTGAGAGAGAAGTTCATAGCAACAAAATGTGAAGTTACCGTGGCTGAACTCCACGGACGGCAGTACTCGCCGCAGCGATGCTAGTGTAGGACCGAGAACTTCGAAGTGAATGACCCAAATAATACTCGGACGACTGTCTCTATTTGGTCTCTATATCAACCTCGCGCCAACTGTACGCTATGAGCAAGTGAGCAAGCCAAATTAATAAAAATATATTACCAGACTGCCAACTGTCTATCCCTACTCTACCTGCATATCTCACAACCCGCAGACTTGCGCGAATTCTACATGTCTTTGCTGCCCTACTCATAACGAGGTGGAGCTTCTTCCTCAGTCCGCGCGATAGGCAATCGTGCCAAAACCTCGTTCAGGTGTGCGATCGCGCGAGGCAGCTCTGATGGATCCAGTTCAGACGGCGTCTGGTCCGGATTAGCCAATCTTGTCGCAGTCTGACCGTACTGTGCCTCGCGAGCTTTTCCCCAAGACGCCGTAGAGCTCTGCTCCTGGTGAAGCGCTAAAGCGGTAGTGCTATCGAAATTGCTTGTGGAAGGCGACATGTATAATTCCGGCCCAACCATGACGCTGCGTGTAAGGTCTTGCGATTCAGAGGGGCCGTGAGAGGGCGAAAGGAGCGGTACTGACAAGTCTGATGTTGGCGGGGCAGGAGGTGCTTCACCCTGAGGTCCGGGGAAAGGATCCACTGTGGCCGCCATTTTCTCCTCCGATGCGATGGATGTCCTTCTCGCAGATTGTGAACGTCGTCGCTTCCGCCTAATGACTAAAAATCCAGCCAAGAGTGCCAGCGCTATGACAACGACAGCGCCGACAGCTACACCAACGATGATTGGTGTCTTGGAGGACGAAGCAGCGGTAGTCGTTCGTGCAGGGTCGGTCGGTGGTGGTAATGTCGGTGTTGAATTTGGTGTTGAGGAGCTGTAATTGTAATTATGGGACAAAAGGTCCGTATCACAAATGCCACCACTTACCTATCCGCTGCCTGTGGAGCCATCGCGAAGGCGGAGTTCAAGACGTCCAATGCGTCCATCTGCCCCCATGGAATGAGAGGTGAATACGGGGGTCCCTCCCAATTTGTGGAGTACAGGCCTTGGCTCGAGGCTAAGTCCAGAAGCGCGTTGTACTACGATGACCACCGTCAGCTGGAGAGGTCGCGCGGGAATGGGGGGAACATACCTGGACGTAGAGGTAACTTTGTATGAAGATAGCGGCTTCGGAAGTTGGATCCATGCGCGACCAAGCCTCATGAAGCCCGCGTATCCAAACAGCTGTTGATGGAATTTAGCGCTCAGAACATCCATGCGCGGTGCGACAACAAACCTTTGAGACCCTTGAAGACGCTGTTGCCTCCTATGGCGTCATGAGTAGGATCAGCAGCTGTGTGTGCCCTGAAAGTGAGATGCATGTCCAGCAGGTGTTAGATGCGCGTACCTTCAATGACGACGCCGTCCGTTGCATTAGTCCACTGGTACGGGATGCTCGTAGAGATAAGCGAGTTCAAACTGTCAAGACGCATGCGTATGTCAGTCATGATATTCACAGGCGGAAACAACACGATAAACATACAATGGCGTCCAGCTTGTGTTCTTTGAGGCAAGAACGCTGAGTCCCCATATTGTGAATCCAGGACCGTACGACCATATCGGGATATTCCGGAACTGGCAAGTGGCGACGGTAAACGTGTCCTGGATGACGCCAGGACTGACGAACATGTGGGCCTGGATAAATTCCGCTGCCAACTCAGCTCCGGACTGATACTGGCTATCCCCAAGCAGCTCGTACAGGTGTGCAGATAGTCTATAAGCTCGTTGTTAGTGGTAAAGTGGAAATCCCACGCGTCACAGACTCACGCGAGGAACGCACTGTTGGAAAGTCAGCATGTCAACCCGAGGCTCAGAATAAGCGGTACGTACGCGACTGTCTCGACATCAACATCCGTGGCGGAACTGCCTGAAGGCACGGTGGAGGCTCCGGGATACTGCGCGCCACCGATTGAGCGACTACTGGCTGCTTGAAGAGGGAATGACTTACAGCGAAAACACCGCCAACTACGGATGCTGAAAGGAGGTCAGGTCGGGATTGTCACAACTAGTCAAGAGACATACACCCGTTGCATGTCTGAGGGATTGCTGTATTTTCGAGGCCAAATGATTGTCGCGCCACATCATCTGCTTGGATCTGCCACTGGCTGATTTGGCTCCACATCGCCTTCGCATATGACAGTGCTTGAGAATCATTGTAAGCCTTGTAAGCAGCAACGGCAGCTAGGCCCCACGCACTGGAAGAGATTTACGAACGTTCAGGAAAGATCACGTCAGGCTGAGGTAGACTTACACTGGTGGCGAGTTGTGAGACTGTCAAGTATAGGAGTGATTATTCAGCTAGCGAGTGCAGTCCAATAAAGATGCGGACTTACGCTACGATGAACCTTGTCAGTCGCCACAGAAAGGGCTAGATACGGTGAAGCGTGCTCACTCGTCTATGGTACGATTGAGGGTAAAAACGGTGTTCATATGGTTCAGCACCAGACCCTTGAACGTAGTGTTTCCAGAAAGGTAGTCCGTCCGCGAGATTGCAGCCATTAGATAGGCTGATTGGTCACCCTGCCCTTTCAGAGCTGCGCAGGACCATGTTTGTTGAGCGTTCTCAGGCGAGAAGAAAGGTCGGCGTACATGGTATCTGCCCCGTGCTATCATCGAACGATAACATCAACGTATTGACAAGCGCATTGGCATACTCCTCCCGAACGCTCCGAGAAAGGGTCGAGTTCGGCTTCTACACGCGTCGACGTCAGCACGTCCATAGATTTAGTTGGGACTCGCACTCAACTCGCCAGTTTGGGGGGACTAGGAAGTTCTGCCCAGCGACCAGTCCGCTGAGCACGAGAGTAGAAAGGAGCGATCCTAGCATGACGGGCTCAGCCCGAACCTAGCACGACGATAAACGAGGGTGTGGAGGAGGGAGCTGGGAGAGAGGCGGGGCCAATGCGCCGACGGCTCAGGTTGACAGTCCATTGGCGCTACGAGATCACGATGCCGCATCGGCAACGCGTTGTCGAGGCTAACCACGCCAAAACCACGCTAGCATTTAATGGGCGACTACGAAAAATGACAAAGTCATGGACAAAGCCACAATTTGCTGTGTCTCGATGCTCTGTTTGTCGAGGGTCGGAAGTCAGTGATGTATCTATCGTTCGAAGGAAGCCTACCCGGCAGTGTAGAGACAGTGTTGAACTCCGACATCATGTTGACCAAGACAACGAACTGCTGAGAGGAAACACTATCTGTAGTGACGGTTCCAGTGTCCAATTTGAGTCGAACTCTGCGCCTACATCTCTTCGACGACGAGTAGATTGGCTCCTACATCCCAGATTCCACATACAGCGACAGCATCTCAGTTAGCCGAGACACGCCTTGATGGCTGCATTGGATAATCGGGAAAGCCTGACCGTTGCGTTATTAGCGAAGATGCGTATTCGCCTGTCTCCTCCACGCTCACAAAGGTTTGTTGACAAGCTGCTGTACTTGTCTCAACGACCAATTCCAGGGACTGACGGTCACGGTGCAACGAGGTCTGTGCTCGTCTGAGCGAACATGTTCAGCGTTGTCATGGTGATCGCGCGATCAGAGTCAATGATGGCGCCTACCTCGAGACGGATCAATCTGCAATGTCGACGACTCTGCAGTGCAGGCGCACACCTGTGCCAGTCCAGTGCTGAGATGGTGCTCGCACATACTTGAGGCCTGCCGGCACTCATCGTCCATCCTTCAATCCACCAGAATACACTCAGCTACGGACATAAGCACACGACGGAGTCTCTGAGAAATAAATTATCAAGAAATTAATTCCTGCAGAACCTGCAAAGGTGAAGGATGTGTCAAGACTGGAACATATGCCATAGCATGTTGTGCAGACGATGCTCACCTGACGACAGAGCTTTTCCTGTGAGATAGACCCTGCATAACTACAGTAGTGAACTGCATAGACCGACGGCTCTCCATGCATCGAAGAACGCGGTCAAGACGCTTCGTGGTATGCCGGCGGCTCAACCTCATCAACATGACTGCCACCAACAGGAAGTTGCGCGATGAGTCTGTTCAAGCGCTCAACGAGACGTGGAATTGCTTCAGGGTCGTTCGACTCTTCTTCTTCGGCTGGTTCGGGTGGCGGTGCTGATGTGAATGAAGGCGGGGGAGAGGTGAATGAAGGCGGGGGTATGGGCAGGGGCCAGGGTTTCGATATATCGTGCGGTGGAACCTGCGATTGCTGAGGCAGGCGTGATCGAGACTGAGACCGTCGGAAAGGAGAGGGACGGCGCTGTCGTACAGGAGGCGGTTCAGCAACATATGGGGATTGCTGGGGTGGTGACAGCTTAGGGAGCGTGGACGCGGTGGGTGTGAAGCAGAAACGGTTATTTCTGGTGCTCAGACGAGTAGCTGAGGGGTGTCTGGGTGCCCTTCTGCCTTGTGTGCGCGCCGTCGTCGCACGACCGGACGCACCATCTGGCGTTGGCGGAATACCTGCCGTCGTGCTGGTAGTGGATATGGGCAAATGTTGGAACTCGTGACGCCGCCGTCGACACCATCGATAGACGGCAAAGACAATGCAGAGGAGAGCTAAACCGCCAAACCCTGTTCCTCATATCAGTTTCTGATAGTGCGAGACACTGTCATGCAGGATAATTTCAGTATGTGAGGCGGCACTACCAAGGGGGTACATACCTCCTACTTTTGCCCATAGTGAGCGGCGAGCTGTCCTCGAGATATGCAGTACGAGTGAGCGATTGAGAGCTTTATAGGTGTACGCTGCACAGCACGATCTTGATGCCTCGTTCGCGGAGGACCATCGTAGAAGTGTTCGGTGAAGTGGATTTGTGTGGTGAATACGGTAGCTCGATAGACCTACGGACGACAACGGCTGATCGAGAAGCGTGTATTATATCAGGACAGTCTGATGAACATTCCGCACGCGCGAAAACATCGATAGACGACGATGACGGCGACCAGCGAGCTCGATAACATCAGTCTTTTGGACCGCGGGTGACCGAATCATTGGGATCCTTGAGGCGCGCTAAGCAAAGGGATGATAGTGGTCCTTGAGACTGATATTGCATGCGACTCGTGCAGCTATCCTTCGACTCTTTTGGAAGACGGCGGTTGTGGCGCGGATAATGAGTAGATGCAGACACCTACGTAGATAGACCAGGAGGAAGGCGAGGGGAGGAAGAGTTCGACCCGTTTCAACTCTTTCAGCCGACGGTGATTATGATGGTGAGGCAGCGATTGGAACAGCGGCCCAACGAACGGGTAAGAGGACGCTGTGGAGAAGGGGGCGGTGGTAGAGATTGCAGCGTAAGAATAGTTCGTGGTCTAGTCCAAGTTCGACCGCGTCGTTTGCGCGCATGCGTGTCGGTGTGTGTGGACATGTAGACATCGTGCCGGCTGTCACAAGAGCATCGGTACCGTGCAACGGCCGTCCGACAACTCGTTCCGGGTCACGAAGTTTTGTACATCTCTCTTGGAAGTGGGGATGCGGAACCATCGGAAAGCTCTACGGTTGTTTTGCGCTGTGATACCGCGCAATGGTCGAGTCGTGGCTCTGCGCGCTCCGCCGTGTGTTGGTTTTTCTGGCTTGGAAGTGAAGCTGTGAAGCTGTCGGGTAGCTTGACACTTGGCTTTGCATCGCAACCTCAACCTTTGAGCACTGGACGTGCCTATCTTCACGTCGGGTCGGCCTATTCAACTTGGGAGACCTGTATAGCAGATGAGATAGTTTATTAGAAAGCACGTCTCCCAAGCAGACACGCCGCTTGGAGACTCACATTCAATCAGTTCAGCGAATGTTGCAACGCGATGTTCGCAGCCAGCTGACATCCTTGTGTGGTGACGAAGAGAAACCTTGTCTTTCGGCGTTACCGATACTTTCGTTCTGGCTACCCTGTCCCCGATCCTGAATACTGTGATGTTAGGTACTGGGGTGACTATGCACAGTCAGCTTGCTATGAAGATATGAGGATTTCTTACTGTCGCGATCACGATAGTCAGCCAATTGCAAGATGCGTTCCAGATTGAGTGTGCGGTGTCGAATCGAGCCGCCACGATCGCAAACGGAACTGGTCAGTCGACAGCCCGAACCTCCAATGGCGAGGCGGCAACCCCTGTTGACCAGGGAATTGGGACCATTCTTCCGCGGTATTGTTCCGGGCCGCATCTCGAGGTGTCCGGACGCCACCCTCGCGGGGCATCGTGCAGCTGGTGGTGGGTCTTGCGCGGGGGAACCGCCTGCGCAGCGCGAAAATGGGTTCCTTCGAGCTCCATAACCACCATCGTACGACACGACAATACGTGACATACAGAAACCGGAAGTTTTGTGCGCAGATCAGCGCAACCTGAGCCTGTGCGACAGGGTCAAATTGGGCTGCGCTGCGTCACGGTCCACATGTTCCGCGCGTCACTTTACCCGCCGCTGGCGAATTGCATCTGCAAAAACGCTGCAAAAATGGCCATGAGGATGCACCCAGAGCCACCAAGGCCAAGCAAGCTGCCAGGGATTCGTGCGAGAGGCTGCGAGAGGATGGACGTCCGAGAGAGAAAAGGGGGAGCGGGATCGGCGTCTGAGAGCACGCGACCCAATATGGGAATTTAGCGCTGTATCTGAGATCTGTGGGCGTCTATATAATTGCTTGAAAGTGGTCCGACTGCTGAGCTCGCAGCTGAGAACTCGAACGACTTCGTCTCTTGATCCCCAACCACGACGTCGACGAGACCAGCCAGCGATGGAAACGTTGGAAACACCTCCCTTGTCGTCGAGCAGCTCGTCCGCGAGCTCGCCATCACCTTCGTTTCACAGTCCCGAGGACATCAATAAAGTCGCCCCAGGCGCCCTCTTCGACGACCAGAATGCGCTTGAGTTCCTCCTCCAGAGCATGACCCGCCAGGTCGTGGAATCGCCTCATTCTGCGGAAAACCCGGAAGAATGGCCGCAATTCTCGTCATGGGGCTCCTCGGACGCCAAATTGCCAGACATGAACTCCTCATTCGACTTCAGCTTCCCCATGGACCTCGACTTCGAGTCTAACATGGCGGTCGAACCCAACTCTCTACACTTCAACACTCCTTCGATGTTCACCCAGCCTCATATTTCGGAAAACTCGTATTTCTTGTCCGACCGTCCCAACGACATGCCCTCGATGTTTCCCTATGATACCAACACTTGGACGCAACCCCACACGGAGCAGGGCACCGGCCGTCGCCTCAGCATCACCTCGACCTCTTCCTCCTCCGGCGCGTCGCTTTCTCCCATCCTGGAGGCCCAGTCTGCTGCTGGCAGCTCGCCCAGGAGTGACTACGCCTCGAGCGACTCAGATCCGGCATCGGAGCTCGCCCAGCGCGTCCGTCAAGCTGCTGGTGTGACGCTCGCCGTCCCCGTCAGCGCACAAGTCCAGCAGCTCGCCGCCGCGGGAGGACAGGCTAAGCTTCCCATTCCCCGTCTTCCCCGTCTCAACCCCCAGGCGCCGATCCTCAAGAGGTCGAACTCCAAGTCCGTCTCACCTATCCCCGACGCCAGCCCCGCGTCGTCACCCGATGCTGCGAGCCCATCAGAGTCTTCGGAGTCCGCGGGCTCGAGTCTGAACCAGAGCTCGGACGCCGCCACCACCGGCGTTCTTGGTCGTCCGAAGACAAGTCATACTACCATCGAGCGTCGCTACCGTACGAACCTGAATGCCCGCATCACGGGTCTAAAGCAGGCCGTACCTGCTCTTCGCGTCCTGGAGGCCAAGGACGGCCAGTCACCTTGGAATGACGTGGTCGATTCGCGCGGCTTCGTCGACGGTGTCAAGGTCGCGCGTAAGATGAGCAAAGCTAACGTCCTCGGCAAGGCAACTGAGTATATCAGGTACGTCACGCGTTGCGCAGCATAAAACACACTTACTGATTAGATCGTCCTACAGAGTCTTGAAGAAGCGTGAGGCTCGATTGAAGCGCGAGCAGAACGGGCTCAAGTCGCTCGTCGGCGGTCTAGTCGGCGGACCTGCTCTATTGAAGGAGTGGGAGCGCGAGTGGAAGGAACGCTTTGGAGGCGACGAGAAGGACGAAGTTGAGGGTGAGGACATGGGTGCGCAAAGCGACGATGAGGATGGCGACGGCGAGGATAGCGACGGCGAGGACGACGAAGGTCGTGCCCGCAAGAAGGTCAAGGTAGCCAAGGCGCCGAAGAAGGAGAAGGTGTCGAAACCCGTCGCGCCCTTGCCCATGGTGCCTGCAGTGCCAGGAGCAGCCCCTGAGAAGCGCAAGCGCGGGCGCCCGCGCAAAGTGCCCCTGCCTCCCGCAGTCCCACCTCCCTCTGCCGCACCGTCCACCGTGCCGTCTCCCACGGAGAGCCCCGTCACGCCCCAGGACTTCCTCTCACAGAGCGCGACACAGTCGACACCGCAGTACCTGCTCGCCGCCTTCGCCTTTTTCTCGGTCTGGAACTCGCCCCTTGCGTCTTCCTATACGCGCCCGCACGCGCAGGAGCACGGGCATCACGGCGCGGTACTCACGCAGCCGACGATGGTGCCTACGAGCACTTTTGTGCCTCCTCTCGCGTACGGATACGGCGTGCACGAGATGGTGCAGGCGTTCCACCTCCTCGTTTCGACACTTGTCTTTTTCTACATCGTCTTTCCCTGGCTCTCCGGCGTGCTTCGCCAGAACGGCGCCGCGTCCGCCGTGCTCCGCCGCGCGCGCATGTTTCTCACCGGCCACGACGAGCCCGTCGTCCCCCAAACCAAGGCCGTCGTATTCGAACGCATCGTGTTGACCGATGCCCTCGCTCCCGCCGTCAGGGGTCAACCCGACGAGGCGGACAAGCTAAGGAAAGCTCTCGGCGTGTCGACGGGTGTCTTCGGCATCCTGCAGAGCATCGTCAAGGCCGCTCGTCTCGACCGTGGAAAAGAGATGAATCAGCTTGAGCAGCGCGCTTGGGTGCGCTTGGGCGAGCTTATTGCTTGTGACGGTATGTATGCGCTTTGTCTTCTACCGATTCCCTCTGACGACCCCATGCAGACAATGTGTCTCGGACTACTCGCCTCCAAACGTTCTGGTCAATGTCATGGCACGTATCTAACGCCTCTATCACCACGTCTGATCTTGCCACACTCGCGTTCATCATCCTCCCGGTGTCGAGCACGAAAGCCGTCGAACTTTGGACCCGCGCTCGTAACCAAGAGGCGCTACGTCCCTTTGAGAAGATCGTTCTGAGCAACCTGTCTGTCGACGAGGCGGCCGAGCTACTCTCCAAGTGGCGCCGCTGGCACGACTCCGAACGCCAGGGCCGGTGTGCAGCCTGCGAGAAGCGCACCCCGCTCGGCGTCCTCGCCGCGATCATGATCCGCGAGCGCCTGCGCAAGCACGCCGCGACCATGTTCGTTCGCACCGTCCTGCCGCAGGACGCGCGTGAGGAATACGAGGACTGCGAGGGCGACGAGCCCGAGATCGACACCGAGCTCGAGGCGACGGAGCGCATGGAGACGATCGACGCTGGCAAGTCCATCGGCGGCCGCACCGCGCAGCTCGCATCGATCCTCGAGCGCATCTGGGACTCGGGCTTCTGCCCGCAGGAGGAGATCACCGCGCGCCCGGCGGGTGCCCAAGGCGCGGTCGACGACGACACGCAGTGCGAGGACGAGCACGACCTCGCGAGCACCGACGAGGCGGAGGTCCGCTGCCTCCTGAGCGCGACGCTCCTCTACAGACGCATCTTCCCGTCGTCGGCCCTCTCGTGCGCGACCGCGGTCTCGCTCATCCTGTCGCCGCCGCCCTCGCCATCGCGCAAGAACCTCGCGCTGCACATGTCGCTGCGCACGGCGCTCGCGTCGCCCGTCTTCGACTTCGCCGACGAGCGGTTGGAGGACGCGAAGCTCAGTGCCTCCCTCGACCAGGCCCGCGATCGGGTGAACGACATGTTGACAGCCGTCGACAGGTCCGTTAGGAGAAACACAAGATTGTAAAGCCTATGTGAGTACCCACCTCAATCCCCCATCTGTACTCTCTAACCGCGTGCGTTCTCTTGACAGACAGCAGACATTTGTAGACAGATATCCGCGCTTAGCTGAGTACCCGTACTGTATAAGACATATTTTGATTGTTATCGGCGTGTTGTATACCGCCTGCGACTCCGTACAATATTTTGCTTGGTTATGGGTAATGAATTGTAGCTCAATGAAATCGATTTGAACATAGATGTGCCTCCCCTAATCTCCTTGAGATGTAGACGGCGGTCGCAGCGATGCGATCCTTGCCAATGGAGGGGGCCTGTTTGATTTTCTACGCCGTCTTTGGTTTCTTAGAGATCGGAGGCAACAGTGGCGAGAGCGAAGGCGTGTTCAGAGCACTTCCACCAGCGCACCAAAAAAAAGCACATCTTTTTCACGTGAAGCTGAAGCGTTGAGCGAGATGCCTGGCACAATGCTGGATGGTCCAAATATTTATGCTCATAGAACCGCGATATTGTCGTTGAGGCCGAGGGCAAGATGCGCGCGCTCATGCATCAGACTCCGCCACGTGCCGAGATGTGCCGAGACTCTCATTCATGCCTCCACCACCACGACCGCTTCATGATAGTAGTTTCCCTAGCTACTCTCCTAGACCTCACCTGTATGTCGTCCACGCATTCCTACGCAAAGCACGCCCCTCAGGTTCGTTATTGGGTTTTGAGCAGCATGAATCCGCTAACGGCCTCGGTGTGATGTCTTTCAGGCCGATCCGCGCTCACTTCACTAACTGGTCTGTATGCTAGGCTAGCCGCCATCGCCACCGTAGCAGGAGTCATATCATCGGCCGACCGGTATGGGCACTGAAGATCTTTCGTTCAAACGTTCTTGGCATGACTTACCGGGCCAAACTGAGCTCTACCACCTCCGGGCCTGCAGGATCCATCACAAGGTCTCAGGCTAAATGTCGGGCTCCAGGTCATAGCGACCTTTGCAGCTCACTTGAGCGCATCATCGGGTGATATTCTACTTCTCGCCGACCTGCGCGCGGAAGGGTCTATTGTTTAGCGAACCTGTCGCCGGCCGCCAACTCTCAAGCATGTGCATTCGCGCCGTGGCGAACGGAATAACTTTACTAGGCTCGAGCCCTGTGCATTCCTACACGAAGGTGACAACAGCGAACCTGTGGCCTCAATGAACATCGCCGCCGGTCCCCGATGCGTCAAGTGGTCGTGCGTGCTGACCACGAGCATATATAAAGACACCATGCGATTTACCTCCAGCATTGCAGTAGAAGACTACTCCCTTTACCTCTTCTTACGATGCAGCTCCTCCTCAAAGCTCTCGCTGTCTGCATTCCGTTCATCAGCGCCATCTCTGCCTCCCCTGTTGAGGACTGGAAGACCGCCGTCGGCTGGGATGGTAGTGTCCTGAACCCGACCGACATCGGTACACCTGTCTCAAACGCCTCGAGCGCCCTCCAGGTACGTCAATTACTTCTGTGAGACATTGAGGCGCTAAGTCTTGCTGCAGAAGCGCACCATCGGCGGGGTGTACATCTGCACCGATATCAACTGGGGCGGCACATGCGGATACGCCGTCCAACCTCTGCAGACCTGCATTCGTCTTGGCAGTGATTGGGACAAGAAGATCTCCAGCTTCGGGCCGGATCCGTGCACGTACTGCGAAGGTCAGCGGCTTTACTTTGGTCGGCTTGAATATTCGCTGATGACAACACCACCATTGCAGCCTGGTCGTGCGTTGAACCATGATACCAATGTACAGCCTCAGTGTACTAACATTTTTCTTTATCCTAGGACCCCAGCATGCGAGTTCCAGAACTCGAACCACTGGGAGTTCGGTTATCCTGGAGACGCTACTGGAGGGTCTCAGTATAACCCTCCGTGGAATGACCAGATCTCGTCATTCCGATGCACGTACGAACAGGCGTGGTGCTAGGTTATCTGCCGCCCTCGTAGATTATCGAGACTGTATGACTATGCATACCGCACAGAATAGCGGAACCTTTTCTAGTGTTGTATCTGATCAAATTTTCAATTTGTACATCCGTACGACGTGACGCCGTGAGGGCCGGGTCATGAAGACCAGCGCCAGCGAACTCGCCAGCTGAATCACTGGTATCAGGCGCGTTCCTGGCCCTTCTGAGCGCGATGTCTGCTGACGACCTTGCAGGCCGATCCGGGACCTGAGGTATCTAGTATGTCCGCGGCGGATACGACATCATCGCTCCAACGTACTTACGGAACACGGCCTTCAACATCATGGACGGTCAAACTTGGTCAAACCTTCCGCTTAGACGTGCCCCAGCGCACGGCTTGGCTGGTGCAGAATGAGGTGAACCCTTCCCGGCCGTGATTGTCGCGTCCGACTCGCAGGAATACGCGGGTAGACGGCTTGATGCTGCCCGCCACAGCCTGAGGCCCCCTGCCTACTGGTGCGCACCTCGCCGACCTGTAGGCTGGAATGGGGGTATCCGAGTCACCGCTGGCCTCATCTCTGTCATGGTGCGGGTGCGTTCTCAGTCGGTATTCCCGACACCGAACAGCGAGCATGTGCATCTGGAGCACCATGGTGTTTTGAATGTTACTTCTTCTCTGAGTCCCGCAGGCACGTGTTCGTGTTTCGTATTATCCGCCGATGGTCCTTGACGTGAGCGCGTCGAGCTGTGGGATAAAACCCGACTTACTCAAACTCTCAACAGCCCAGTCCGAACACACTGCTCAACACTCCCTCAGCCATGCAGCTTTCCACCAAGGCTCTCGTTGTCAGCCTCCCATTTCTACTCGCTGTTGTATCCGCCTCACCCGTTGAGGACTGGAAAACAAGCGTCGGTTGGGATGGCGTAGTGTTGGATGCGACGGACATCGGTACCGCTGTGTCAGGCGGGAACAACACCCTTCAGGTACGCTTGAGGATACGGCGATGACATGCCAGGCACTGACGATCATTGCAGAAGCGTACGGCCGGCGGGGTGTACATTTGCCCCGACATAAACTGGGGCGGTACTTGCGGATACGCTGTCCAACCGTTGCAGACGTGCATCAATCTCGGAAGCGATTGGGACAAGAAGATATCTAGCTTCGGGCCTGATAAATGCGCGTTTTGCGAAGGTGAGAACGTCTGTTTATATTCACTGATGTCTGCTGACAGTCGTATTCTCGTAGCTTACTCGTGTGTTTTCACTTTGCTAATAGTGTGTTTCTTCTACTAACATTCTTCTTGTTTCTTCCAGGCTACCAAAGTGCTCTAAGAAAGGGGATCAGTGGGGATTCGCATACCCAGGCGATGCGACGGGTGGATTGGACCCTAACTCAGGCTATCATACGCCTTACAACGATCAGATTTCTTCCTTTGAGTGTTATTACGAGCAAGCGTGGTGCTAGACAACTCGATACTATGTGTTACCACCCGCCGCCGTCAATGCAAATATTATGACCCGAAACTCTGGCGCACCTGGACGGCCTATTATCTTCTAAACATTTTCCGCTGAGCTGTTCCGTCGCTAACCCCTTCACACATTTAAGGTCCCTGAGTATCCGCCAAACCATATGCAATGTTGCCATCAAGGGCGCGCGCGCTTCTTCGAGACTCGGGCCTCGCTCGGTCCGGCAAGCGGACTCGCTTCTTGACTTCGCCCACCATCACGATGTCCTCCGTTCTGGCTGGTAACCTCGTTTGAAACTGTGCGCAGGCCAATCTAGCTGGTAGCTATCAAAGCGCTACGCTCGGACCCAGTGTGCGCGGCCATCGAAGCGGCGATGTTGACCTCTGTCAACAGCGCAGAATATGCCAGAACATGCCTTCAGGGCCGAAACCGCTCGCGCCGCGGGTGCTTTTCAACAGTCCAGGCGGTATTGATGGTACAGGACGCGTATTCTCTTTGGCACGCATGAAGCACATATATGCTTCCGTCACCTTCGTTCTCAGGTGCGTCAATGGTCTCTAGAATAGCTAGATCCCGTCGTGAAAGGTCACCTCTGCACTATGCTAGCTCTCAAAATACCCATCACCCGGCGTGAAGCCGTACACGAAGACCAACGGGAGCGAATGTACTGCCTGAGTATTCTGGCACGAGGCGCGGTCCTGGCCTTTGGGTACCGATTTTGTTGATGGCTTCGGGGTGATACCTTTCAGACCGATCCGACGCAGAGACTCAACCCAATACCCCCGGTGCCGGATACGACTTCATCGTCCGAATGTACGGACGAATGGCACCTAAATATCATGGACGGTCAAATCTTCCACTCAAACATGCTTGGCACGGTCTCGCCGGCGCAGCACGAGTCGACCTTGAAGCTTGGAGTTTGCCCGATGGTGAGTTCTATCGTTGCAGGCTGCCACGCATCAATCACTTCCCATAAGCGTGTTGCTCCGGTGCTGCTTGTTGCCCATTTGGACGCTTTTGACGTACAGGACGTCTCGTGTCGCCCTTGTTGTCGCTGGAATGGAGGTATCACCCCTGCCTCCTGCACAATACGTTCTCGGTCGGATGTCTGACGCTGTCCGACGAACACGTGCATCGGAGAGCAGCTCAATACTTGATTCTTCTGCTCCCAGACGTTACACAAGGCCCAGCGGTCACGCATGCTCTTTGTTGAGTGTCGCCGCAAGCACTCGACCGTCAAGAAGTTGCGCGTCAGTTTGCACTACTATAAATTCCTGCTGGTTTGCGTCTTTCCTGTTCTTCAGTGGAGCAATCGTCTTACACTCTTCTCCTCATGCAGCTTCTCGCCAAGGCACTCATTGTCTGTATTCCACTCTTTGTCGCGGTGACCGCCTCGCCCGTCGAGGATTGGAAGACAGCTGTCGGCTGGGACGGCGTTGTGCTGAACGCGACAGACATCGGCACCACTGACTCGGACGCGAGCAGCGCTGCCCTTCAGGTATGTCAGTTGTCGGAGAGGGTGATATGAAGCTCACAATAGCTACAGAAACGCACAACCGGTGGGGTGTACATTTGCACCGACATATATTGGGGCGGGACTTGCGGATACGCTGTCCAACCGCTGAATACGTGCATCAATCTCGGAAGCGATTGGAACAAGAAGATATCCAGCTTCGGGCCCGACCCCTGCACATTTTGCGAAAGTGAGGCGTCCGTTTTCTACTCTCGTGATATCTGCTGACAGCGTTACCTTAGCGTGGTCGTGAGTGTTTCCGTATCTTGACGGCGCTCTTTCTTTCGTTGATTTTTTTCTCCTGTGTCAGGCAACCAAAGTGTAATTTCACGAACGCAAACATTTGGGAGTTCGGATACCCGGGCGATGCCACGGGCGGATTGGACCCTAACTCGGGCTATCATCCGCCCTGGAACGACCAGATTTCGTCGTTTAGGTGTAAATACGAGCAGGAGTGGTGCTAGACAGAGATGTCTTACTGCGTCGATCCGTGATATTCTGCATGGCGGATTTTTGATGTATCTAGTCGACGAATCGTTCAGAATTTTAGTGTAACCAATGCTGAAACTCTCGTCCCAAAATTAACTACAAGTGTGTCTATCTCCACTGTCGAGGAACCCGCCCGCCGTGAGCGCTTCTGAGGCCCGGACTCTTTCCCGGACAACGTCGGCGACCTCACGCGACCCCTAGCGGAATCCGCGACTTTTTCGAGCTCGAACGCCCCAATCATTGTTGGAGTAGCTATAGTCGCAGCAGTGCTAGTGGCGCTTGTGCTCATCGGCGTACTTATTTCTGATCTTGAGATGGAGGTCAACATCCCGAGCTGATGTGGCGTCGATAATGTCTGAGAAGAAGTTGCCCAACACGACGGTAGAGCCATTCCTGACGGCCCAGGGACCGCTCGTTCATCCTCCGTCGACATCGACGTACCCGATCCTCGCCATGAGTTCCAGTCGACGACGTTTGGATCGACACTTGGAAACTCAGGCGACCAGTCAGAACTCGGGCCAGCGGAGGTGCCACGCGTTATCGCAGACCTGAACAATAGCCTGGCTCATTTACCAATGGGTCGCGGAGAGGCTCCGTCTCGCTGCGAGTAGCAGGAAATATGATGGTCCGTCGCTTCTCTCTGTCTACCTATGAGCACTTCCACCGAGCAAGTTTTATGAGGAGATGAAGATGATCACACCTACGCCCCTAATTATCCACCCAACTTCCCCATCATGAGCTGTCACATATTACTATTCAGGACTCAAAGCCTTTGACTGAGCTCCTCAAGATGGGGCTGCGTCTCAGGCAAGTTCTTCACTACCTCGTAGAACCTGGGTCTTTTGCCACTACTCACACAGCACTCGTTTTTGTACTGATCATGCAGGACAATTTATGAATCGGGGGCCAATCACTCCCGAAGATGGGAACGCGCGAACGAAGCTTCTTGCATTTCGATCCATACGACAGGACTATTGCCAGAAGGTACAGTTTGTTCGAAAATACGATCGTTCATCATCATTCTAAAGTAGGTACATCGGGCTGAGAGGACAGATTGCGAGCGGGGTCGGTCGTTTCCGTCTTTGGCGATGGTCGACCGAATGAGTGCCGTCACTATCGAAGATGGTGATCGCTAATATGCAGAGGGCCAAACACGACTAATGAAGAGGGCGGAGACGCGGTTGAACGCGGCGCATTGAAACGGAGCAGTTGAGTGCGACGAGAACTTCTACGACTTCTGCTTTTTGCATGACGGCTGCGTCGCGGACGTGCTCGCCTTCCGCTTGTTCGTCTTCTTGGGATCAGCGGGTTTGAGACCGTATGTCTTATCGATGAGTTTTTTCTTTCCAGCAGCTGATGCATCGCCAGTCGCTCGAACGTCATCCAGCATACCAGCCTTATCTGGTGTTTCGCATGTTAGCTTCCAGTATACGAAAGGGGCGTTAGGCTTACAGAGCTTCTTCCAAGTCGCTGACGGACTGGTGGCTTTGCCATTGGCAGTGTCAGCGTCCGCGAGAATCTTGTCGAGTGCGACTGCAACTTTCGTGCGACGATCTTTGACTGCATCCAAGTAATCGACTGTAGCTGGCGCATTAGACAAGCATTGAAGAACTCGGTGAGGAAACTCACAAAGTATAGAGACTTGTGTCTTGCTCGGGTCCTTATCGTTCAAGACCTTAGATTTCACGATGTGTTGTTGCTCCTTCCACTTAGTCGGATTCTGATGGACCACGTCAGTCGTAGTAGGACCGGCAAAAAGTACATCGACATGCACATACCAACGCATTGGCCTGGAGCAAAAAAAAAAAAAAAAAA
>ALYI01004279.1:0-11488 GCA_001969225.1 Ceriporiopsis andreanae CBS 279.92 | reverse complement strand
CTGGGCACGCTGCATCGGCTGGGCATGGACCTTCGCTTGGCTCAGCTGGTCCACAGCGTGCTTCATCGATTGGACATTGCATGCAGGCATGGGCAGAATCGAGGTTATACCCTTCTCGTTGATTGGTAGATGGGTGCCAGCTGGCGCCATCGACGCGTCTACATGAGCGCAGCTATCTCTACAAGGCACCCTACGTATTGTCTGGAACACAACAGCATGTATCGGCTCACATCGTGGGGCATTGCTCTATACATAAACCTAATGCAGCATAATTAGCGAGATGTCTTCAAAGTGGTATGTACTAGTGTGTGTTCGGGCTCGTCTCGGTCGGAACGTTCTTATCGTATAATGAATTGTCCAGGTACGGCAGCAGGAGGCGGCCTTGCGGAGGTGCGCTTGTGACGTTCAGAGGGTCGATGATATTGTAAGCTCCTCCTTCGAGCGACGGCGTGGACAGCCCGAGTATAGTGAAGATAATCATTTTGATTTCTAAATTCCGTGTCAGCCGCAAGATGTTGGGCAGAAGACACAGTAGCACGCTGACCAGTAACTGCGAGAATACGACCAGGACAAGCCCATCGGCCGAGTCCAAAAGATAGGTAACCCAAGCTAGCGGTGACCGCCGCGGGGCCGGTCTCTACCCACCGAAAGCCTCGAAAGACTTCTGCATCATCGGTGTGATAGCGTTGCCAAAGGACACACAAGGTGACCTGGCTTGCGATCAGCGTGCTGCCGACTGGACAATGAGAAAACCATCAAACGACGGACCCTTGGGGATCACATATCCACCCATGTTGACATGTTTCCGGGTAAAGCGCGTGACGCTCAGCGTATCGCCTTTGAGCCGCATTACTTCTCTGATGAACGAGTCGAGGTGGCGTGCGTTGCGCAGGGATTCGTACGTCAACTTTGCATCGCCATTCGCGTCGTGTTCCATGATTGCCGATAGCTCTTCGCGGATAGCTGGGATGTATGATGGATGCGAGCACAGCTCGAACATGACCCAGACTGCGACGACCGCGCTGCTCGGGGAGCAGGAATATTCAGCATCAAGGGAAAGACAAAAGATAGAAAGCTGCCAAGATGCTCACGTCTGATGCACCGAGGCGAAGATGAAGCTGCGCACCGTGACAAGTACGTTCAAAAAACAAATACAGTGGGTCCCAGAAGTGCACGCACCCTAAAGCTAAGCATGATATCCAGATAATATTCTTGGCGGAGACCTTGCCATCGGGCGTGGCGAACATGCGCCCCATGAAATGCACCATCGGGACCTGCGTCATTCATCGGGAACGTCAGATAAATGTGCCTGGGCCAGCATTATTATCGCTTACATCCTCTTCTTCCTTGGCTCCCCTCGTCAACGGATCGAATTTGACGGATCTTAACTCACGCCAAATGATGCGGCCAATTGCAAGGAAAAATCTGTAAAGGGATCCGCCACACACAATCCGCACCCTACGACTCGTATTAGCACGTGCGAAAATGCACCGATATCCCGGCGTGCTTACCACATAACGAGAATCCAGAGGCGAGGGAATGTCCGCGCGAAATACGACGTGTTCTGGTACAGGCCAGTGACATTCGCAATGACGTCCGCCACTTCCTCGATAATAGCTAGGTTCTTCGCGTTGACGTGTTTCTACGAGCAAGCGTGAGTATAGGCCAAAGTGAAGCCATCGTCACGCATACCTCTCCTACTAGTAGCACAATCATGGCCTCTGCTACCGTGCGGTGAGTATGCCGGAAGAAGTCCACAGCGCGGGTCGGCGCAGACGACGACGAATGCTGCACGATAGTTTGAGCTTGGCGGAGGAATATAGGGAATACTAGTTAATTATCAGTTGGTATTGCACCGTAATAAATTTGCGCGACCGCGTTTTTGACATACTCCTGTAATCTGTTCCATTCTCGGAATCAGGCCGTTGGAGATAATTCTATCAATGTCCTTGAAGAACTTCCCGCTGCCGTCGATCATCACGAAACGGGCGTTGAGGATCTACGTCGAAAGGGATGCGGTTAACGAGAATCTATATCATGGAGCCACCAAAAAGGTACCTCCGCCACTCCATACTCGAAGCTCAGGGCATGATCATCAGCGAAGACGCGTTCAGTTAGATGACGATCGACAATGTATTCCAGCTATACGTCGCTGAGCGCACAGAGGGCCGGAATGCGTAAGAGACATACCCGTCCTTTCCTCCAGACGCCAATTACCGGGCCGTGGTCCTTCAAGGCTGTCTCATAAGCTTGTCGCGGGATGCTGAACATCTCGTGTGCCTGCCCATATCTTTTAGAGGAATGCATTGCACAACAAGGGCACAGTACGCACCGAAATATCCACGACTGGCGGTAGCCGGTGCTATCCTGACTCTAGCGAAGAGTACGGCTTTGAATGAGATAGACTTACCTTGGGACGTTTTGCTAGCATGCGCTTCTCGACAACCAGGGCGAGGATGCTGACTGCAGCTAACACAGTAAGGGCTGTCGCGCTCATAACAGAGGGAAGGAAGGAGCAGTGTTCACGGCGTTACTTATCGCAGAGTACCTAGCTTTATACAAGATATCTGGCCGCTGACCGAGCTGTACATCGCAAAGAGCATGTTAGACTACCTGTTTCCAATCTTCACGGGTCGCGATAAGACGAGATGCTGTAGTAAGACGAAAAGATGTATCTGCTCACTAAGGTTACAAGCATATGCGCACTACTCAGAACCGCGGTCTATCACGAGGAGACGACCTGTTCTGCCAGTTCGCTTTCTCGTACGAGAAACGATCGCGTCCTGACTGCCTCTCAGCATGGGGCTGGTCCTTCGTACCGAACGCAAACGCCTCGCCGCCGTGATCGTTCCCGTACTGCCCTGCCAACTCCGTAGGCGGCTTCTGTTGTCGCGCGTATGTTATCGTTAGGCGCACGCCGTAGTCCACTTCCTTGTGTGATAGAATCGTCTTCGCGAGTGTCGCCTGCTCGACTTCGTAAAATTCGACAAACCCGACGGACCAGCCGACGCCTCTTGTAATATTGGGAGATCGCACTAGTGAGGATGGAAAGGCGTCACCGCGGGCCGCTGGGAGCTTCGAGGATCAGGCAACTCACAAACGTGGATATCCTTGATATATCTCTCGTATTCGCGGAAATATACCTTCAGATCCTCTTCGTCTCCTGTGAACCCCGCTATTCTGAGCGTGTGATGTGGCGGCGGCTCGAATAGCGCCGGGTCCTTCGCGTAGCTGATACGTAGCTCCCTTCTGCCATGCGACAAGGGCGCCTTCGTGTGCGCTCGAATCAGAGCAGCAGCGTCTGCTTCCGTGGCGAACTCCACCTGACAGAGTGGCTTTGGTGAGCCATCTTCGTGATAGCCTGTGGTCGGGCGTGGCGTCAGGACTCGGTGATTCGCGCAGAACGTCATTAGGCACTTACCCATCCGTACCTCTTTGACAGGCCCATACGCTTCGAATAGCTCAACGACTTGCTTCTGAGTTGAGTTCAAAGGCATATTTTTTACAAAGATGAAGCGGCTGGGAGCAGGTTCTCTCTGGAAGCTGAGAGTCTTCTCAGACGGGACATACTGCCGTCTGTGATCCCTTGTCGATGAGGCGTAGCGTAGTACGAGATCGCCTCCACCCAGAGTGAAAGGTGACTCAGCATATCGGTCCATGACCTTTTTGGCGTCCTCAATCGATGCAAAGTCTACATGTACCGAAGATCGGGCGCTGCCATCCGCGTTGATATCTACCGAGCGTAGTGATCAGCGGACATTTGACAAACTTTAGTCGACATGAACGTACCCCGTCTAACGTCCCAAATTTCCGCCGCTCTGCCCAACTTCTCTTCAATGCGTTTGCGGCTTACGTGTGGCGGGACATTACCAACGAACAGCGTAGGCGAAGGGTTCTGTTCAAGTACTACGGACGCTTCGGCATCCAGTGACCATCGAAGAGGGCGTTCTTGATAGCGAATTGTGTCCACGCTTAGTGCAGCATGCATCGCATCTCCAGCTGAGAAGAACATGACATGCGCACTGCGCGCCCCGTCGGGACCGGGGTCCACTGAAGGAAAGATTAGGTGCGGAAAACGAAAAGGATCGAATCGACCTCACGCATTTTGGAGAGGCGAATGGCCCCGAACCGACTAAACAATGCCGCCACTCCTTCATCGGTGGCATCCTCGGGAAGATTTCTAACACGAATGATAACAGGAAAGTTCTTCCACGGCTGGTTTTCTTGCCGTCGTTTACTGGTGTCACGACGGAACGGTACTTTGGAACTGGAAGCCCCGACGCGAGGCCGTAGAATATTGGTTGTACGCCTCTCTACTGGCCGACTCTTCGGCGTGTCTTGATTTCGACGTGTTCCAAAACGCTCCGAATGTCCATCTCCTTCATCCCGCTGCGACGAACTCTTCTCGCTACCGCCACTCCTGCTTTCGTCGGTGTATCGAGGTATAGAAGGTGAAGACTTGAGACCATAGCTATACAGCTTTGGTCCATGGGTGTGATACGCAACTCTGTTGCTGCCGGAGGCTACAGTGCAAGGAACGGAGTTCGTGCAAGGCCGGATGCTTGATAGATGGCAGCTGAGTGAGGACGCGACACGGAACGATTTTTGAACAGAGCCGGCAAGCATTATCCTCAGACACAGTAAAGACTCTTCAAGAGGTCCAGCTTGGGTCCAGCCACGCAGAAACAGCCGTGTTGTGTACGAGAGAGAGGTCGTTGCGCGTCAAGAAGTGGCCGCATCCGGAGAGGCATATAGATTCTTACATAATCGACCCTTATTTTGTTACGTAATCGTACCGATACTATTTTTCCCTACCAAGCCTCACGCCCTGACACTCGCACTCATCACTATTTTCCTCGGATGTTCTCGTACGCTCAGACCTAGAGTCGCGGTTTCATACGCTTTACGCAGCGTATTGGCATTGAAAGAAGACAGCGCCTGTTTCCGAGTCGTACCCAGCATAGCCCTAGGACCTTTACTAGATGAACGGCGACTTGCAGGTATTGCGTAGAAGGGTGACTGTCTTATCGTCCCATGTCGTTAAGCTTCTTCACATATGGCGCGGCTCCACGTAATGCGTGCGTTACTTTCAGCCTACTATGTGCAGCGTTTATCATGCCCAGCGATATTCGTCACAGCATGTCGTTTCGGTGTGTTTCCTTTCATTCACTACTTCTACTTCTACAGGTCGCTCATTTGTATCATCAGATCTGGGGTAGAGGGAGAAAGCTTGCTCGCATGGCAGCTTGTTTTTGTCGAGCTTGTCAGTCTCATGGAATACACTTTCAATCCCCGAGGCACTCAAGAAAGTGGCATGAGCGTTCCATCGTACCTCGTGTCAGCCTAGTGTCCGACGTAGACGATAGGCATCAAGCAATGCATATGATATGGCGCAGGGTGCGAAGTACTCTATCATATGCTAAGGACTGGCGACGTTTTTGACACAGTACCCGCTGATCATTCCTTCTCGGTCCGCAGTGGACGTTGATGATCCTCTTCCTTCGGAAGCATCACGGGTGTGCCACGCAGCCGCTTCAAGACCTACTCACCTCACTGGTACGCATGCAATTTATGGTGCGCTGACCCGCTGATTGTCCTCCTCACACATAGCATTGGTGATCGCACCAATACCGTGTGCACTGGCACAGCACGATGTTGTACAGCAAGTTGCTCGCAGCATCCCAAGCCTCCATACATTCTCTTGAGCGTGGAGCGTGACAGGCTGGTGTATACGCTGCGCTGTATAGATATCAAGCAAATCTAGCTGAGAACACCAAGACGGCATGGTGCCTTTCTCAGCATCAATCGTCCCAGCGTCAACGCTATTTGAACCACCGCACAGATCCGACATTTCATGGAAATGCTCGTTACCGCCGTCATGTCATCCCGTGCAATCGCCAGCGCCGCAGGTCAGCTCCACCGGGACTATTTTGACATTTTTGCGGGCAGAACTCGGCAGCTTTCTGGAGCCTGAGACGGGCGTGGCGTCCCTTTCAGCGCGGTCGCGAGGCATACGTGTCAATCGCGGCGCGCAATATTTCGGCGACAGGATGGTCACCGATGCTTAGGCGCTGCTCCCTCGTCCTGCACAATACTCGGGGGAGCTCGACATTGAAAACATGAGATCTATACTGCTATTTCCGCAGACCACCTAGCGACCGCTGAGAACATTGCAGCAAATGCCCTTCAACCCGCATACGAGCGCAATCTCATTGCTCTTGGAAGAGGTAAAGTGCTTCCTACTTCCGACACCACTCGCGCGCTGACGGGACATGTAGAATGCTATCAACACGACGTGATCTCATATTGCCTCGAAGACCTAATTATAAAAACCAGAACATTGGCAGGTGCTCCGTTTTCATCCCCTTCCTTACCGTATACCACACGCACACGCACATCCTATCCCAACATGTCATCCCAATACACAGAGCTGGATGCCCTGCAGCTCACCCTTAATCATGCAATTGACACATTCCGTCGAGAACTCGTAGCTGCGAGCCTCCCTCCACTATCCTCACAGGCGACGGAAGCCCACCCTCTCGATGACTGCACCAAGCTCGCGCCTCCGCGATTGTACGAGGCCCGGCGCCTTGCGCTTGGTGAGTCTAACATATCGCCGCGTCGACGCGGACTAACGTCGCTTCTCCGCAGCTAGCATTGTCAGTATCTGTTCTATCGCCCTGATCAAACCCTAGGCTAATCTTAGCGTCACAGGGCCAATTGAAGAACCTTCTGCAGTCACCCTTCGAGAAGGTCTGCGACGAAGCGTATGCTGTTTACGACCGCGCGTCCCTTGACGTGATGATCTCCACTGGGTTGGCCGATTATCTGGGACGCGTGCCCGATCGGTCCAAGGGTGTGCACGTCGACGAGCTTCAGAAGGCGCTCGATATCGAGAACAAGAAACTCGCGATTGTCCTTCGGTACCTCGCCACGCAGGGCTGGGTGCGTGAGACACAGGAATCCGTCTTCGCCTTGAACCGATGTGGCTTTGAACTGCTCGAAGGTACAAATGGTCGCAAGCGACTCCAGTACGTGTTTCTCCAGTCACTCCGACCACCTGCTGATTTTGACAACTTCAGGATTCCATTCGTGCGCGAGATCGCCGCAAATCTGTCCGACTGGCTCCAGCACCCTGAATGGAAGTATTCCGATTCTTCGGCCAAAACTGTCCTTCACCTGGTGTACAAAATGGATCAGCCCATCTTTACATGGGTTAAAACTCGTCCGGAATATGCTGACTACTCTGAGGGCATCCGGGTGCGTGTTCTTGCAGTCAATATTGACAGGCTCCCTGACTTCAGAAACAGGCGGTCGGCGACGCATACGTCAAAGGTGTCCTATCAGATTACCCATGGGAAGCTCTTGCGGGCACAAAAATCGTCGATGTCGGAGGTGGACAGGGCGTGTTCAGCCTGGCACTCGCCAAGGAGTGCGTCTGATATCAAGAACATTATGCCTTCGACGCTGACCAGACTCCTATAGGTACCCAAGCCTTCGGTTTATTGTGCAGGATTTGCCGGAGGCCATTGAATTCGCGGTCCCGGTTGTTGAAGCGCAGCTCCCCGGCGCTCTTAGCTCTGGCTGCGTGGAACTCGAGGTGCAGGACTTCTTCAAGCCGCAGATCAGGAAGGGGGACTCGTACACGTACTTGTTCCGCCACGTTCTGTACGCATGTTTTTCTACCAACTTTGGAGTGGTTGCTGACCATCGAGCGCTTTTTCAGCCACGACTGGGCGTTCGACGACGGGGTAAGCTTGTTGTATATTCATCGTTGATCCACAGCCTCACAAGGAAAAATAGAAACTCATTCTGGAACAAGTGGCCCGTGCCGCAGGACCGAAAGTAGGTCGCATATAGATAGGTTCCCGCGTATCAGTCATACTAATGCGCCTACGACTAGTCCAAAATTCTTCTCGTAGAGACCATCGTGGTTCCTGGCGTAGTGAATACCTCTGCCACAGACGACGCATACCCTACTCCACTGGACAAACTCGACGGCCACAGCTACGAGCTCGTTGCGGCGCCTCCATACATACCGGCTAATCTCGGCGTGGCGTCAAAATTCAAGGAAGGGCTCGTCCTCCACCTGCTGAACCTCTTCAACGCCCGCGGACGGACCTTGGTGCGCGTCATCGTGTCCTATACCATTCAAGGTGATGGCTGATGATACTTTCTACTAGGCTGACTGGACCCGCATGATCGACGCAGCTGGGCTGAAGATAGTCAAGGTCGTACCATTGCGCGCGAACGTGTCTGTCATAGAATGCGCGGTCGCCGGTTCAAATTAGATATCACACGGCTCTGAAGGTCGATAGGGACGTCGCAGCCCACCTCCTTCACGGGGCACGCTGCTTGACGTCGGAGTCATCATGTATCCCAACGCAAACATCCAACTATACAGGATTCAGTCTCTCTCTCTCACGTCGTCCGCCCCGACTTTTTTCTGACCCTATGCAACATTTTTATCACATCAATGCTTTGTATGCTCGCCTGCGATGGTGGTAGTCCACAGTAGTCTGCGCTGATATCAGATTCTAAACGCCAGGTGTTGCACCGCTGCACCTGGGAACTGTTGTGAGTTGTGGCCGCAATCAGCCTTGCATGTTCGCATTGCTCACAAGTCACATTTTCCAGCGCGAACCGCACTGTCGAGTATCGTATACATCGGCTTACTGTGCTGCCGGCACTACCAGGCCCACCAGTCTGGCGTCGTTCAGGACATAGCACTGGTCACACTCGAAACTCATTCCCAGACTCAACGAAGTAAAATACAAGCGAGCATCGTGGCGGCACTAAACCGCAGATTGCTGTCTGTCCCGCACGCGACTCTTTGTTCTTGAGGTGCATTTCACTGTCTTGTTACCGTACGAGTCTAACATCTTGTTCAACAGGTGTACTTGAAGGCTGCCACGTCGATGCGACCCTATCTCTAGTGAGGACCGTGAACGTCGCACCTCACTTATGCGTCGATGTATCTTTATACACGATGTCTCCCACCTCAGGCGTACATTCAGCTCCAGTGCGTCGCTGTGTAAGGAATATAACAGTGGAGTGCCACGGCCTCACAGTGCACTGTTGCCACTCATTGCACAGGTCGAACATCAATTTCACGATCGGTAGGATTCAAGGCCTCTAGCGGCGAACTGAGCCTGATGTTCTCTCGCTTTTCCTCTAGTTTTGACGCTTAGCTGGTCACCTACGCTGCTGAGCAGATCCCTACGAGTATCGGAAGCCTCGCCGGCGGTAGATCGAGCACTTGGAAACGCGATTCCTGACACTTGTTCTGAGGAGCCGACCGCGCGATCGCAGAGCCATTCTCGATGTCTGAAAAGAGACACACCATGCCATTGAATGAACGGCGCGCGTGCGGTCTCGTGGTACTCACAGTTTGTTGCGGATTATTAGATCATGATAAGTACTATTTCTCTGATTTTGACTCGAGATCTTTGTTGGACGTGCCTTCGCGGTCGGCCCGGTACGTATCGCTATGAGATGGATATAGCCTATACTATCAACGGGAGGTAGTTGACCGCGATCTGTCGCTTTTGACCTTCTGGTGAGCTGCCTTTATATCGCATTTTCGATTACTAATGAGAGGCTTCACGGTACGAGCCATCCATAGATTTCGACAATCATTTGACCAATATCGCAGCTCTGCACACGACGAATGGCCTCGATCGCGTCGTTGTGGTCTCATGCATTTCCCGCTGTGGTGTTACCAGCCAGTAAGAACATGCAGTTGTCGACTTGCGCGAAGAATGCTAACTCGCACGTATAAGTAGCTGCCTATAGAGGATTCCGTACTTCAGAATATTGGTTCCCCTTCCAACTCCCTCATCCACTTGTCCAACCGAAGACGTCCCAGCCCTCATCGATCGCTATTGACTCAGACCTGGTGGCCGCGTATCGATACTTGTGCGGCATCAAATCGCCTTCGGGTCGAGTGATAGCTCACGAGTTTCCAGGCTAGTCCAGAATTATGCTATCACTGCCGGGACAGGTTAGTACTTCGCTCACCTAGTATATCCCGACTATTCACAAAGCTTGTTGGCAGCTCTTGTGGTTTACGAGCTCATCCTATCTACCGAAGACGAATGGGTATTGGTATGGCAGCGTAAAATGACAGCCACAAGCTTACTATTCGTGATCAATCGTGTCTTTATGATACTCACGATGGTTGTTTCCGTCGTACCTGCTACTGCCTCAGTAAGTTGTTCTCGTCTGGTTCATCTTTCTCTTGGTCTCATAAGTATGTGCAGTGGTGAGTGATGTTGCCTTTGGTGCGGATGAGGCTTGGTCTGATACTTCTAAGTAGGTGCTACTCCATTTGGATACCCAACATCCTGATCTATCTCATCCCATTTGTGATTGCTGCGGGTATGCAGATGTCCTTTTGGCCTTTCGTGAAGCTGATATTCTACAGCATTCTCATCTCTGAGAACATATGCGCTCTCCGGTCAGAATCTTGCTCTTTCCAGCGTAGTCGCGTTTCTCGCCCTCGTGCCCGTGGCTACAAACGCGGTACGCACTTCGTCCAAATAGCGAACACATTTGATGCGATCTTGTCCAAAAAGTACAACGTTAGTCACCAAGCTCCTATTTTTTGTGAACGATGTTATCCTGGGCCCGACATGTTTCGCAAGTTCGTCTCTATCAGCTTCGGACGTATTCAAGTAAGTTATTCTGAATCTCGAGAAAACGAGGTTTAACTGAACGTGTGGCCAGGTGTAAGGTAGTCGCATAGGTCTCCGTGACAGAATGCTGAGACATCCAACAGTCGTTCTTGCTACCCGTCTTTCGTTGATCAGCGCCGACATCATAGTTCTGGCCGTTACCTGGAGGAAGACCTATAGGCATGTACATGATGCTCACGCTGTTGGTGCTAAGACAAGTGTCAGCATTACTTTGCTACGGGACGGTGAGGCGCGACTCGACACCAGACTAAGTCTCTTGGCTGACTCACGAACGCAGGAAGCTTGTATTTCATGTAAGAAAGTAGCATGTTGTTTGTCTACTGTTGACTTAATAGAGCCTACGCAGTGCTATCCTAATGGTGCACGTAGCACAGATGCTCGTAGAAATCCTGGTAAGCCCGTCATGCGCATGCTCGATCTTTGCACGTAACTTATGCGTCCTTCGCAGAATAACTCGTCTGTTGAACTTGGAAACATCGTGGGCGCAATAAGTCTACCGTACGCCTTACATATGTTTCAATCACGTCTGCCTCATTCTCTGCAGTCTACAGACGATTTTCATTTCACGATTCATCATCAACCTGCGCCGGGCATACCAACTCGATACCTCAGGCCCAACGGAACAACTCTCGCGCTTCTCAGTTCCAAACTTTCGCATTCCAACGATCGCGGACATCGTGGATGACATCGGGGGACCTCTGAGCCATGATCAGTTTGGCGACGATGACGACGAAGTGCGGCCTGTCTCTCATGCATGCAACATTGAGCGAGACGTACTATCCCAGTTGGGG
>ALYI01004278.1:0-19579 GCA_001969225.1 Ceriporiopsis andreanae CBS 279.92 | reverse complement strand
CCCCCCCCCCCCCCCAAGCAGCTGCTTCGCGAATATGCCGCAGTTTTACGACCCATACGACACATCCGACTATCGTACATCGTCCACGTCGTTGCCGCTTTCCGCGCGGCAGTTTAGGGTTAGGGTCCTTAACACAGCTGCGCTGCGTGGCGTACCTGCGACCACTCATCCCATCCGCATATCCGACAGCGGCCATCCCGGATCTCGACAATCTTTGGTCACACGGATCTAAGAAAGCTGAAAATATAATCTGAAGGCTATCGTGCACCTCACAGTCAGCCCTGCAACCCATAAACCATCTAGGGCCCCAATATGGCAACGCATTTTGATGGTCTCACAAAAATGTGGTTTTATGGAGAATCCGTGGGTGACGGGCGTCGACGCGTAGATGCAAGGTTTGAAATGCACGTCGGCTCATTCTGACAGGGCATCAAAGGGCATGCTGACGAATTGGTCTTGCTACTCGCAGTACTTTCCTCACTATATTGGGCGCTAAACACCCATCGTTTGTTTGCCATTGTTTACACGTCATCCTCGTTCACTAATCACATCTCGCACCCTTTCCTCTTCCAACCTGTGCTCGCCTAACTACTTGTTTTCTTGTTCGAAACGATTTCTCAAGCCTCAAATTTAATATTGAACCCCAGAACAACCCTGAATCCCATTTACGTTGGCCTCACGTAAACCTGACACCTATCGAGTGGCGTGTGTCGCGAGCACGCCCCAGACAGCACTGACAACAGATCGCCCCCGTGCAATTCATCAGGCCGACAAGCACACGGCCGTGACTTAGATGAATCGATTGATACAGGCCAGCACGGAATCCTCGTCGCCTTATCCTACCCTCCGCCACGAGACTTGGACCCTACACCCAGTCATGGCACGGCGATCAGCGATGTTTCCCTTGATACATATATCGCGTGCGTTAAGCTTAGGTTCACCTCTGAAGAACTCAATTGGAGTCCCACGTACGTCACTCTTTAGGACCACATACAGGCAGGCCAGACTCAACCCGGAGATCATGATATTCAGCGCGACCTGGAATCTTACGGCACCATTGCAGGAGGGAAACTTCTTGTGATGCATCTAGAGCCAATTTGCTCTTAGACCGTCGATTTCGGCGCATCACTCAACTGATGAAGCGTGGTTATACATACTGCTCTCGCAACATTAACGACCATACTTGATACCTATTGCTAGTACGGTGGGAGTTCTGTGTGCGGGCGTCCGACGCCACGGCCTAAAAAGCCCCACTCTATCTGATGCGCCTGTATAATATGCACGCCAAGCTCGTCGGCGAACTGCCAAACCAGCCCCGGGTTCTTCTGCAGCCACCGTCCGATGAAGCAGATGTCTGCCTGGCCCTTCTCGATGATGTTACTTGCAATTTTGCCAGTGGAGATTCCACCGACGGCTGCGACGAGAACCTTGTTCCCTACGGCGGCCTTAATCGTCCCGGACATCGTGGCTTGATACGCGGGTTCGCCTTTGAGCGAGACTTCCTGCGACGGGTGAATGCCGCCTGAGGAGACGTCGATCACGTCGAGGCCGTGGTCCGCGAGGAGATCGGTGAGCCTGATGGTATCCTCTACACGCCACGACGGCTCGTCTCCCATGGTGCGCTCGAGCCGATCTGTGGCTGAGATGCTGCGTTTCGAGTCAGGCGATATTGTTGTGCTATCACAAGTGATGTACGTACCGCATGAAAAGCGGCATATCCTTCGGGATGACCGCACGGAGTCCGTCGAAGAGTTCGACGTGGAGCCGGGTGCGGTTTTCCCAGCTCCCTCCGTACTGGTCGGTGCGTTTATTCGCGATGGGGCTCAGGAATTCGTGAAGCAGGAATCCATGAGCGCTGTGTATCTCAATGATATCGAAGCCCGCGAGAACCGCTCTCTGAGCAGCCGCGATGAACGCCTCCTTGACCTGCCGTATACCCTCAATTGTGAGCTCGTGGGGTGGATAATAGCTGTCCGCGTGCGCCACAGCGCTTGGGGCTACGATCGTGTCCGGCCAGCCACCGCGCTCTTTCGACGCAGTGCTTGCGAACGATAGCCACGGCGCGACCATAGATGCTTTGCGTCCCGCATGGGCGAGCTGCACGCCGATCTTCTGGTTCTGCGAGTGCACGAAGGTGACGATGTGCGCCCAGGCGGCGGCTTGCTCGTCAGACCAGATGCCGGTGTCCTCAGGGCTGAT
The DNA here is from genome assembly GCA_001969225.1 of Ceriporiopsis andreanae CBS 279.92. NCBI lineage: Eukaryota > Fungi > Basidiomycota > Agaricomycetes > Polyporales > Meruliaceae > Ceriporiopsis > Ceriporiopsis andreanae. The sequence goes on along the minus strand of ALYI01004278.1, from coordinate 17,380 downwards.
GCGACCCTCGGGAACGACTGACGTGGCCTCCACCATCGTGAGTCCTGTGCCGCGTGAACAGATACCGCCGACTGCCAGAGTAATCAGCGTGTATCGGAGGTCTGAAGCCTGGAATGTCTTACTATGCGCCATGTGCCACGGGGTTGGCATTCCATCCTTCGCACTGTACTGGCACAGTGGAGATAGCTGTCGGTTGGGGTGGCGCGGCCTCAGCAGTAATCAGAGGGGGGCGTACGATGAACTTACCCATATGCGATTCGGAAATTCGACGCCGCGAATCTGAAGAGGCTTGAAAATCTTTGGAATGTCTTTATTGTTCGGCTGAGGAATGAGTGCGGTCCCGGCTGGGGGAACTTGTACTGGGGTGAAGTACGGCATATCAGGGGCCCCAGCATTGTACAACATCGAGGATGCCATGGCTGTTGTGCGTCGGGATGAAGGACGTTCAGTCTTGTTCATCCTTGTATATATAGGTCCCTGCTACATTGCCCCAACGTCAACGCAACGCCACTCGCCGAGCAAAAGTAGGCCAAGTCGTGCAGTCAGTCCACTGCGTTGGACCGGTGATGGTGGGACATTGCGGGTTCCCGCAGCTGGACGATATGACGGCGAGCCCGCCACAGATGTCGATGAGAAAAGAAATGTTGCACGGTCGCGAAAAGATGTACAGAGAGCACATCGCATGCCACCCGAGGCTGGACGTTGGAACACGAAACAAACGTTGTAGGGCGGCGGTGCGGCTGCGTGTACTGGAACAAGGAAAGTGCTGAGGCGCCATGCTGTGCCATCAATGTAGCGCGGGCGGGACCGAGGCGGGCAGCGGCGGTGAATGACGTCGCAGCTATAAATTGAAGTTGTTTGGTGTCCGACGCGATCTACATATTGTGCTCGCCTACGAACATGACCCGTCGCAAACGCATCTCGCCTGACATCAAAACCGTACGGCATTCTCAGTAGAAACTGCATTAGGAGAAGACAACGTACAGAACCTAGTCTTCCGAGAGCTTATTACGTACATCTATTTCTCTATTTCGTGGCTGTGGAAGCTCCTACACCGCGAACGCCACGTCCAGCGAAGCCCCACTCCATCTGGTGTGCCACATTGATCTGTACGCCGAGGTCCTCAGCGAACTGCCACACGAGCCCGGGGTTCTTCTGCAGCCAGCGACCGACGAAGCAGACGTCCGCCTGGTTTGCGTCAAGCACACCCTGCGCAACGGTGCCGCTCCAGATACCGCCGACAGCCGCTACAAGGATCTTGTCGCCCACCGCCGCTTTGACCGGCGCGGAGAGGTCCGTTTGGAAGGCGGGAACGCCCTTGAGCGTGAAGTCCTGCAGACGGTGAACGCCCGCGGCTGAGATATCGATGAGGTCGACGCCATGGTCCGCAAGAAGGCTCGCGAGCTTGATGGTGTCCTCGACCCTCCACGACGGCTCATCGGGGAGCGTCCTCTCCAGGCGGTCGCTACCAGACACGCTAGAATTGCAAAATCAGAGAGGGCATACAGCGAAAGCGAAACAAGAACGTACCGGATAAAAAGAGGCATGTCCTGGGGAATGACGGCGCGAATACCGTCGACGATTTCGACGTGTAGACGCGTGCGATTCTCCCAGCTGCCACCGTACACGTCCGTGCGCTTGTTCGAGACCGGACTGATGAACTCGTGCAGCAGGTAGCCGTGTGCGCTGTGAATCTCGATGACGTCAAACCCGGCCTTGACGGCGCGCTGAGCAGCGGCAATGAACGCGTCGCGTATGCGATGTACGCCCTCGGTCGTGAGAGCTGTAGGCGTGCAGTATCCAGGCGCGTGTTCGATCGCGCTAGGAGCCACGACACCCTTCGGCCAGCCGTCCTGCTCTTCGCTTGCTGCCGTGCTGAAGGACAGCCAGGGCGCAACCATGGAGCCTTTACGTCCGGAGTGCGCGAGCTGGATGCCGATTTTCTGGTTCTGAGAGTGCACGAAAGTTGTGATCTCGGCGAAAGAGGGGATGTGCTCGTCAGACCAGAGACCGAGGTCCTCGGGGGTGATGCGACCCTCTGGAGTGACCGCCGTAGCTTCTGTAAGAGCTAAGCCGGTTCCGCGAGAAATAATTCCTCCAACTAAAAGCCAAAATGAGTATGCGAAATATGCCCGTTATTGCTGCTACTTACGATGGGCCATGTGCCATGCAGTGGGAAACCCATTCTTGGCAGAGTACTGGCAGAGTGGAGCTAGCTGTACATGGACAGTCAGTCACAGACATCATCTTTGCAACACGTCAAGTACGCACCCAGATACGGTTTTGGAACTCGGCGCCGCGAATCTTGATAGGCTGGAAGAGTTTAGGAACGGGTTTGCCGTCGGGTTGAGGAATGACGGCGGTCCCAGACGGCGGTGCTTGAGCGGGAGTGAAGTATGGTACGTTGGGAGCGGGAGCGTTTACAAATGAGGACGCCATCGTTAGGGTAGTGAGGATTTGAGTTGGGAGAACATCCTGTCTAGTGTGCACTCTTTATATCCCACAACATTGTTCGGAAATACGGGGACAGGACATTTCTAAGCGGCTTGAAAAGTTTCTCGCGAACGACGGGTGGCTAAGGTCGCCTGCGTGTTTGTCAGGAGCGGATGAACAAAGGCATGTTCGGACGAGCTCAACCGGACCTCGACCTCACTACAGCTTCTGCATCTAGACAGATAGACACTGTGAGAAGCAGAGGGCAGCGTGAGGTAGGATGAGGCTTACAGTAATCATCGGGCCAGGCAAAGGTAGCTCAACCGGTGATGACGTCGCCCTATATTAGAGACAGATTTACCGCGTGAGCATGAGACGGAAGCGGTTGGATTATATTTTGCATCGCTACGTTCCTCATAGCATGTATATCTGCGGCGTTCGACTGGAGAGTGTGCATTGAAGGACCAAGATGGTTGACTCTGTGTCGCGACCAAAAGGAGATATGTAACTCTTGGGCGCTACACGGAGGGCGTCTAGAACGACGAATTTGAGCGAGGACAGGTTCACAACCACCACCATGCACTCGGCTTCACACCCATTTGAATCTGCGAGCCCGAGTCTCCCTGTGGCGAAGATACACGCGGCCGAGGCCTCAGGAAAACGGCGTCGGACTCCAGTCAGCGTCGTGAGTAAAGGGATTTCTCGACGGCGTATACGTTTGATACGCGTCCTCATCGACGCGCTACGGGAAGCAATCCGTCAGAGTACGTTGGTGTATCTCCGTACGTGTTTTATAATCTATGCGCTTCGATGACTGATGGAAATATCATCGCCGCAGCTTTTCGAACCATTAGTGTGACAAACCCGCTATCATCAACCTTGGTTCAGACTGTAACCATTAGGAGCTTCAATGTTACTACGAAAATGTAGACATAACGTGCTACCTGCAGTTGCTTTGGGCAGGTGTTCGTCGGAAGGAGTCATCAGTCGCACCTCCACGCAAGGTTTGATGACGCATTCGCAACACCGTGTAACATCAAGCTATCTGAATGTTTGACGCCACAATGGCAGGCCTGAAGGAGATTATCGAGCATCAGCAGCAGCTAGTTACACAGAGCTGTTCACGCCCTTCACACACGACACAGTGAGTATCCACATACCCCTTCACTGTGCACTGACATTATCGATGTCGCAAATAGGGCTCTGGGTTTTCGCTATAGCAAACCGGGCGAAGCAGATAACGTATCTCACGCGAGCATCCGGCATATGGGCAACACACGTACTCGTTCACCGAATACCCATTGACGGCACAATATTGTGGCCTGTCACTACTCGAAGCCTCTTCAACCTGATGGACCAACACCGCCGTCACTCTACCCCTCCCGCCGAAGGAGGCTGTTTGCCAAAGAAGTTGACAAGAGAGGAGGTGCATGTTATGCGAGACGCATTCAACTCCATGGCGGGACGCGCGGTGAAAGCCGGTTTCGACGTTATAGAGGCGCACAGTGCCCATAGGTGACTCCCGCACGAATTCATGTCGTCTATTGCAAGATAGAACACCGACGAGTACGGAGGTAGCTGGGAGAACCGCACGAGTATCTACGTCGATTTGTTGATGCCATCCGCGCCGTCACCCCTGATGATATGTCATCGTTTGCTCGGTATGTCCGCGCTCTGTCGTTGTCATGCCTAGCAACCCGTCCTCAAATTTTGTATACAGCATCTCAGGCAGCGATCGGCTGGAGAATACGCTCTCGCGCTCAGTCGAGCTCGCAGCCGTCTAGATTAACCATGGAGTTGAGTTCATCTTCGTCTGAGCCGCGAATATACACCCAAAGCAGGAGCACGGTCTAGAAACCTCGCTTACTTTCTAGATATATATTTCCGCACCTATCATGGTCAGACGCCGGGTCACCGTCGTGTCCGCGGTCGGCGGGACCCGCACTGGCGCTATTGCGAAGGGCGTCCTCGACGACTGAAAGCAGATGTACGGACGCTGGCTGACCCCGGGCTCTTTCGACAGTTCGCCGACGAGCCTGGCGTCCAGATCGCTCAGTCTCGTCAGTACGTATAGCCCGTCGTTGGCCGGGGTGGTGGCACCCGTAGTGGAGAAGTGTATCGTTTGTAGTGCGTGTTTCAAAGTATTCACAGAATTATAGACGTGCGTTTCTCGTTCTCTCTGACATGCTGGCGCTTACGTTGTCGGTCCAAGATCACTGACCCTTGCCCTGTCGTGACCTAGATGACAGTCTGTCCAGGGCTGTTCGATGGTGTTTGCAGACGTGTATCTGCGTACTGGCTTCTGGCTGCTTCTATGAAGCCCTAGTACAAGTAAGCTGCAAATGGCCGATACCCTGTGCAAGCACGCCGGCGTCAATCACAACGTGTTTTCCAAAGCTGTATGCTCTGCACATAGTTCTCCCACCTCAGCAGCCTCTCAGCAATGGTGTGTTTGCTCCGCTTTGCTCATTCGGCTCTCAAAATGTTCAGATCATAGCATCAGCTTGAGTCAAGGCTGCGTCGGGATACCGACTTGTACTCATCCACGACTTCGTTAGTTTTATGGGCTTGACTCATCGATTAGGTAGAGATCTGTGATCAACACGGTCTTTACCTTATCGAGGTAAGGTCTTCTGACCCGCATAGCCTCCGGAAGTCACGCAATACTTAAGTATCCGGCCCAAGTCCGCATGCATGGTACGTGTGCTCCAACCCTCTCGTCTTCATCGACCATGGCTGGCCTGGAAGCAGTAGCAGGTCCCTCTCTCTTGGAGGTCCCGCCTCAGACCTTCGGTGATCCTAGTGGCTCCAGCGAGCCGGAAGACATTGTAGTCTATACTCCGGGAAGCGGATGCTCGTCTCGAGCATCATCGCGAGGCTCGCGCACACCTTCTCAGATCTTACGCTCTCCGTCAAGACCTTCTTCTCCGTCAAGACCCCGCGAGCTCGTCTGGTCAGGGCCATATTCACGTCGGCCGCCGCACTCGCGCCCTGTCTCTGTGCGCGCGCAACAGTCCAGGACCTCTTTCCATGCACATCAATCGAATGCATCACTAGGGTCTTACCGGGTAACAGTAGAAGAAGCTGGGGACGATGAAAACGCAATACCTATAGGAGATACAGCCGATCCAGCTCACTTGACCGCACCACCTCCGTTCGACGGCGCCTCACAAACGACCTGCACGCCTGATGACACCACTTATGAACTTCCGCAACCCATCACACCGGCAAAGCTTGAGGGGATAAAGTATACACAAGTGAAGATGTTTGTATCGTGGTCTCTACGCTTCGTTCGCCTTGCTAAACCCCGCAACAGAAAACAATCAGGGAATCCCGAACGTATTCTGCGGGTGCCGCGTGGCAAGCGAAAGTTCTCACAGTCAGTGTGCGCAATTCGTCTTAGAGTCTCTTTACTGAATGCATCCCATACAGCCAGAAAATGCCACCAAAGAACTGGCAACGCCTCGTGACACCGGAAGGTAATGTGTATTACTACGACGAGTTGCGAGTAAGTCTCAAATGCAACGATGCGCTAATGATGTTGACCAATATACGACAGCGAATCTACACGATCTCCAATATCTACCTCGAGGATGAGTGCACTTGGATTGATTTCGCCTTTCGGAATCTAGATTTTGACAAGGAGTTGGACCTTCCGGAAGATATGGATGTTGTCCTCGACTACAGCCTGAAAGGGTATTATCTGACCAGTCTTTCTTCGAAATGCATATTCTGGCTCGAGGATGTGGAGTCGGACATGATCACGGGCGGTGTTCGCGAGGTTTTATCAGAAGAACATTTAGGTATGCGCTTTCTTATATTCGCCAAACACCCAAAATGACGGGCCAATAGCATGCATTCTGGCCAGCGAGTTTTGGTACGATGACCGTGAGTCTGCCAGACGTTTCTCTGTGCAATCGCGTCTCATGCAGAGGTTGACAGCGGGAAAAATCGAGCTTGTCCGGGGGTCTCATGATTCCACAGGAAGCATGTGCAAACATTTCCCCATTTCTACGCTTTCAGCGACGACTGGGTGGACGAATTACGAGACATTCTCAACTACGGTCACTCCGGTACGTCGCAGTCATATCACACAACCTGCTTTTTCTATGTCAACCTCATCGTATGGACTCCAGATGCCATATCGTCGGAGACATCCACCTTCCCTTATGATCCTGACATAGCAGCCCAGGTCGTTCGATTTTCCGAGAAAATAAAAGGTATGCATGATCTCACCGAGTAATAGTCACTGCAGATCACTTATACATTTTATTTTGCAGGAGGGAAGCCCAACGCATATCACACTAGCACACTCGGTAAGTCACTGTACAATTCTGGGATTGAACTTTCGCTGACGTCGTTCAGCACGTTATATGGACCTCATTCGTATGTGCACATCTCCCAGATAGAATCTGAGCTCACGTTTCGGCAGACTTCGAGAGGTTTCTGCACTTTTACGGAGAAGATTGTGCTCGTCTCAGTCGTCTTGAGGGAGCAATGGAGCTCGATTCCGAGACGCACTCCACCTTCTTCTGGTTGTTCTCGTTGCTACTGTTCCGGCAACCAAATCTCTATTTCGACGAACTAGCCAAAGTTTATCCGGACCAAACCGTGCATTACTGGGCATGGCGCAAATTTATCACCGAGCTCAAAAGCGACTGGCAGAATTCCCTCACTCCCGTGGGTGAATTTGTGGGTTATAGTGTTCCGAATCTCATACTGTTTCTGCAGGCAACCGTCTTGCTCTCTGCAAATGTCGGTTTCTTGGCGATACAAAGCATTGACAATGCCGATGGTTCTTCCTACAGAAGCCTCGCGCAAATCGCAAGCTACGTTTCAGCCCTTCTCAGCGCGATTGGTATCGTTGTTGTGCAGGTCTTGATGCGACGACACCGCCAACATCTGTACGATTCTGCAGCCAAAGGAGTGAGTCTGCACGCCCCGTACTACGCACTGTACTCACTGGGTCGCATAACAGTTGGAATTCTTGATGGAGAGAGAGGACGGCTTCGGTGGATTGGAGATGCTAGCGATCAACGTCAGGTAGGATGAGTGCTTTGATGATCTAGTCTCAGCTGATCAACGATGTCGCTAGCCTCCCGGGTGGACTGTTCGTCTGGAGGTATGCTGCCGTTCGTCATCCTTTCTGCACTACATACTCAAAGTCGGCCTTCATAGCATGCTGACGTTCCTCGTGGCGTTGGAGTTCGTCTTTTATCACCGCAGCACGACCACAACCATGGTCACTCTTAGCATCGTCGCATTCATTTTAGTGGTCATGATGTTGGTTCTCCTTACGGGAGGGAGGGTAGCGTTGGACTACAACCCATCGTCCTGGACGCCAGCGGTACGGAGAATATCTGATGCCATCCGGTCCCGCTTCCGCTTCAGGTGGTCCTGGATCCGCGAAAAGCTGCAGGTTATACGCAGGCGACCCCGTACCGACCCTACAGAGCCCTCTCGGGGCCGATCGAGGAGGCGGTCTAGAGGAATCTTGCGGAGGAGGAGGCCCGAATCGCCTAAATCACCGCTTCCCATGTATTCGAACGAGAAGGTGTAGGGAAAAGTTCCGTTCTGCATGTGTTGTCTATCTAGTATGTAAAGCCAGTCGAGACGTACCATTTCCCTATTACAGAATTATACTCACATACATAGACGATGGACATTTATGATGAGGATTGTACCGATCGACGTCCAACTCCCCGCCCCACGACCGCCCACTCAATCTGGTGAGCAACGATGATCTGTACGCCCAGATCCTCTGCAAACTGCCAGACGGCTCCCGGATTCTTCTGGAAGTGGCGTCCGACAAAGATGAGGTCCGCATGTCCATTGTCGAGAATCGTCTGGGCGGTCTTCCCGTCTGCAATGCCACCCACGGCGTTAACAAGAATGGCGTCGCCTACAGCAGCCTTGATCTTCGCGGAGAGCTTCGTCTGAAATTGGGCGTCGTCCGTGGGGAACCTCTGCGCCGGATGGTTTCCGCCCGAAGAGACGTCGATGAGATCGACGCCATGGCCAACGAGGATGGTCGCCAATTTGATGGTATCGTCTACCGTCCACGACGGTGTGTCGGGTAGCGACTCTTCGAGCCATTCGGTTCCGGATACCCTGTTGTAGGAGCGCAAGAGGGTCATTACAGGAAGCCTTATCAGTGATGCAAAACGAACCTGACGAAGAGGGGCATATCGTCGGGAATCGCAGCTCGTATGGCGTCGGCGACCTCTACGACGACCCTGATACGATTCTCGAAGCTGCCGCCGTATTCATCTTTTCGAAAGTTGCTGACGGGGCTCAGGAATTGATGAAGCAGGAACCCGTGTGCGGCATGAATTTCTATCGCGTCGAAGCCTGCGCTCACGGATCGTTTGGCGGCGTTAGCGAAGTCGTCGATGATCCGCCTGATGCCTTCCCGTGTCAACTCCTTTGGCTTCGCCAGAGGCTCAGAGTGTGCGATTGGGCTAGGAGCGAGGACATCGTCCGGCCAGCCACCGACTTCCTCGGTCGCAAGGGCCCCCCAAGAGAGCCACAGTGCTACTGTGGACGCTTTCCTCCCTGCATGAACCAGCTGTATCGCGATCTTCTGGTTCTGAGAATGAGCGAAGGTCGTCAACTCCTTGAAAGCCGGGACCTGCTCGTCAGACCATATGCCGAGGTCTTCTGGCGTACTTCGGCCTTCGGGAGAGACGGCGGTCGCCTCGACGAAGGAAAGGCCAGGACCTCGAGAGATGATGCCTCCTACTGAATAGAAATTCAATAACTGCTGTATTGTACTTGCCCCGGCTGTGACGCATACATACAGTGTGCCATATGCCACACACCCGGGTAGCCATCCTTGGCGGAATACTGTCCTAGAGGTGAGAGCTGCAAGTAGCGAGCGGTAAGAATCCAGGTATCCATTCCAAAGCAGCACACGCTCGAACGTTCTTACTTACCACGATACGGTTGTGCAACTCTAACCCGCGAATCTTGAACGGCTGGAAGAGGGTTGGAATAGGCCTAGCGTCTAGTTGCGGGACCACGGCTGTACCAGACGCGGGGAATTGGGCAGGAGTGAAATAAGGCGTTTCGGGCGCAGGTGTGTTAGGGATCGCGACCATGGTTGTGCGGTGAGGCTGCCCACTCCGTGGCATGTAAGCCGTACTTTATGTGGTCGTTCAGACCCGTCCCAGGGGCGGAACTGTTTCTGTTGGTTATGTAATCAGCACAGACATTGTAAGACAATGTCGAAACCGACGGGACGCGGGCCCATCACCGACGATACCGTGTTGATCTCTGCTACTGGAAGTCCAAGACATTTAGGAACGTTCGCGAACATACGTTGCATACGTTGCTCGCAAATGAAGGGGACGAGGCTGCGACACCATTGACCTGCGCCAGAAATCTTTCCTCGGAGAGGCCACAGCGCAAAAGTGCAGCGCTCGAAGCTTGAAGCAACTTGGTTCGAGCACTCTTGAAAAGCGCCCGCCAGGCACGGGGCCCGCTCAGGTTACGTAATACCGGCGTTTAATGCACGCTTTGGCGCCCAACGAGGACACTTTTTTTTTTTTTTTTTAAGCTCTACAATTTTATATACCAACGAGGACACTTGAAACCTCGACAGGCAATAAAGACGTCCAACGTGAGCCCAAGTGACAAAAGTAACGAGTCTCACTTTTAGATGTGACAATAACATTGACACGTTCTACCCTCAGACTCGTTTCCGGTTGACGCAACGTCCAGAGCACAAAGTCGCTGCACCCAAACTGGGGTATTCAACCTGCTAGAGGGCACGAATTCAGCGACGATGAGCAACGAGGAACAAGTGATTCTCGACGATATTTCACCACATCCTGAGACGGTACAGCCACAGGGGTGAGCACCTCTTCGATCCCCTGAACTATGCGACTCATTCTTTTGTGATGTTAGTAGTACAGAAGGCGACCCGCCGACAGTAATCAGCGAAGATAATACGTCCGCACTTGTCGAGCTTGCGCAACTCATTCCTATTTCTGGCGTCACAATTCTTGAAGAGTCTAGTTTATACCGCTCCCGAGCCGCTTTGCACATCAACCACCTACCGCCCGAGATGCTCTACACAGCTTTTCAGCTTGTTCGCGACGATCTCTCCACCGTTCTTGCTGCATCACAGGTGTGTTCGCATTGGAGACGACTCTCCCTCGGTGATCCTCGCCTATGGACCAAGGTGACATTGTACTCCGGAATGCATGAAGAGTTGGCGGCGCTCTTTGTGGAAAGAAGTCGACAGCAGCCGCTCCACCTTAACGTGAATCCGAAGTCGGGAGAACAGGAAGAAGCGTTTCTCGCAGGCACTGATGCTTGCGGGGCCTATGCCAGTCGTGCTGGAAGTCTTCAGCTCAAGCTCTCGACGACAAAACTGAACACTACTTGGCTAGCAAGTTGTCAGCCTACTCACCTACAGGACCTGCAGATCTCATACCGGGAGGACGGGGTGGAACAAGGAGTGGTTTTGCCCGCCTTGTTCTCACCAGTCGTTCGAAAGCTGCAGTCTTTGGTGTTGGAGCAGTGTCGGTTTTCCTGGTCGTCGTCCTTGTACTCCGGGCTGACCAAGTTATCGCTCCGCATGGACTGGGCAGAATCAAGCACCGGCGCCAAAAGGTCGTCTACCGCAACACTCTTCGATGTTTTCCGTGCTGCACCTCAGCTTGAGGACCTCATGCTCGACTTTCGTTGCCGAATATTCCCTTCGTCGAAAAAAGCAACATCGTCCGTATCGAGAAAAGCAACATCACTCGTATCGCTCCTGCATGTCCATAACGTTCGTCTCTTCATGATCTCGAGGGATTTGCGCTACTTCATATCCTCCGTCTCATTTTCGCCAAAACTCGACAGTCTTGAGATTGGTACCACCGATGGAGATCCTACTACGGCCTACTTCCTTCCCGGTACACCGCCAATCGCGCCGTTGAACTTCACTGGTATCGAAACGATCACGATCAGCTATGGCCTCGAGTATCGAATCCGGTTGGATCCCGCAACATCAGGTGCATGCTCCACCACATTATGGCTTCCATATAATTACGACAACGATGAGGCCTTTACTCTCTCTAACTTCGTGGCCGCCGCTCGACGTTCCCTGAAAAAGCTCCGCAAGTACGACACTCACTTCTGTCCAAAGCGACTGATATTCATGGGGGACCTCGACTATGACGAGGATTCTTATCGGTCGTATGAGGTCGTCGACAAATTGTTGGACTGCATTCCAACTTCCAAAGATACCTCACTGGAGATAGAGTATTGTTTCGACCTCAGGACCACCCTCGCCCGTTTCACCAGGCTGCTCTCGTCGAAAGGAAAAGTGCTGCGCCAACTCCGTCTTTCCAACTGTCGTTCTCACAAGGACGAAGAGGTTCACCGCCTCTCTGGTATCAAACGCTGGCCCGTGACGCCCTCCTCCGCATCTCCTGGTCGTCGATGGAATACATACGATATGACATCACGAATCACGCTGAATTTCTCCGGTTCTCTCTCTCAAGACGGCGAGCCGCTGAGGAGCGCTGAATTCTCAGTTTCTCCTCCATCGAAGCTGTTGGAGTCGAACAGGTTCATGTGCCCCGAGGACCCGGACATGTTTAAGTTATGGTTGCATACATTGGTATTGGACGGCGCGCGTCCAGTCTGGACATCCCCCATATTCGAAGAGCTTATCGTACTCAAACTCAGGCTTCCATCTCGGATCACCTCCACGCACATCGTAGAAGGGGATATTCGAGACGTTTTTATGGTCTCACCCGATCTCGAGGAGCTGGAACTACATTGCGGTGACGTCATTCACCGTATCGGCGACAAACCTCACAATACCCTTTCCAATACAGAGGCAGTGGTCCTGCGTCACATCCGAGATCTACGCGTTCAAATGCTCCCCGGAGACGTTGACTACATATTGTCCAGCATCGAAATCCCGCGAAGACTGGACACGCTAGAGATCGCGTTCACTTCTCCCGTAACGCCGCCGGACAACTTCGTGAACTTCCTAGGCTATGTGTATGAAGGTCAATATTGGACAAAAATGATACATACCATGTGTAATCTTGTCTTTGCGTCAAGATATCTGGATTTCTTCGAAGATGTGGGCATCATGCATCAGACCGCAAGGTAAATCCAACTTTATCGAGTGTTCAGCGTCTATCTCTCGAGATAACGATCTGTGCATTCGCTTTGCTTGCGTCACGTCTTGCTTTGATCTCTGGTTTTCTTCGATCCATCCATCGTCACAGTTGGGCTCTCAACCGCGAAATTCGTCGCTTTCGATTAATTGAACTTTAACAGACTCTCATTTATCCACACTTCTCCGCGCAGAACTCACTCGAAATGCTCCAATGCAAACATGCGGCAAGAAATCCGGTCACGCTCAACTTGCTTTCGTTGCTAGATTTGCGGAAATCACTGTAAGTTTGATTTAGTTCTTATCACTCGGCAAATTTAAGATTAACTGAAAGTCTCAGATAACAAGTGAAACAAGTCAACTCGTGTGCTACCAAGAGGTTTGCGTGCAACGATGCCCGACATCAAGGCAGCAGACTGCACTCAGTGGGGCGGCGCAAACTGTGCGCCACAGATTCAATGTGAAATGCTCACTTATATAAAGGTAAGTCTTTCGTGAGTTGTTCGAGGTCAGCAGCAGTCTTCGAGCTGCACTTCACATTGTCTTCGCGTTGTCTATGTCTGACTCAAATCGTTATCCTCCTCGCTACCGCTGCGCTCATCTCAGCTGCTCCTGCACGCAATGGGCCAGGCTTGACCTTGTCTCAGGTGGCATGACATTCGTACGTGTTGTTGCTTTTCATATTCAATCCTATTCTCATTGTATCTAGGTCCCATCAGCCTCTGCAGAAGAGAACTGCGGTTTCTGTGCCCATGCATGGTGGCTACATGATCTCACACCTTCGTACGTTCATCATTACGATCCTTGTGTGACGACCTCTAATATATTTTGTAGTCACAATCAACACGCTGCAGGTGTCTCATATGGAACTGAGCCCCAAGTACGTACCTTCTTTCCTAGATGCTCTACTGTGAGGCTAACAATACATCTCTTTGTGTCATTCGCAGGCGCACTCCGTGGTCAGTACCACCGCGGTACCTGAACCGTCACTCGACATCGTCACTGCCCCTCCAATTGAAGTCTTCACCAACCGCAAACCTGTACCCTCTGGCAACACCAACTCGCGCCGCGTACACTCAGCTCTTCGAACCCTGCCACAGCATCAGCTTGGTGCTGCCTCGGGCTTGAAGTCTCGTGCTAAACATGCATTTCCGGGCATTTCTAAGGGCTTGCCTACCATAGCTGAGGGGTTTATGGTCGCCTTCTGGCCACTTCGTGTTCGTATTCCATTCATTTTTGATATCAATGCCTACTCACAATTTCGCTCTCGTTCACAGTTACGCAACGGTCGCCATGGAACAGGAGCTCCTTCTCCACGGCTGCTCTTCCACGTCGACGACTTACGCATTTTATATCTTCGCCTACGCGATCATGGTCTCTTCTTTCCTGTCAACCTCTCAGACACTGGTGTTACCTGGCAGACCCTCGATGAGCAGATCAAAGCCCAATTCTCCAGTCACCGCCTCATGCTCCCATCATCTTCTACCGCCATTGACGACATCCAGTTCGACAATTTAGACTGGGTCATTCTTGCACCGAGCGCTCGGCCGCGCGCCGGCGGACTCTGGGAATGGGACCGTCACTCGCTCATGACCGGCCCTGCATTCACTGCCAGCGAGGTCCGTTCCATCAACAGGAAATTCCTCAACCCACTACCTGAAGCGACAAACCTCAACGTAATCTGGCTTGGTGAGCTTTCATATTGATGTCCTAATATTTGTGCACCGGTCTGATACCTTCTGTCAGGTCCACGGTATGGAGCGATAGAAGGGCCAATCACAGCCTTCGTAGACGAGTCGCCATTCAGTGTTCACAATTCATTACAACATCCATGTTTTGGATGGCGTGTGATCGAGCCATTCGACGACATCTTTGGCTCCGACGTCCTCCTCGAAGGATGCATCCCAGACTGTCCAGGCTCAGACATCGATTCAGATATGGAGACAGAGTCGGAGGGAACGGACACTGATATTGAGCTGGAAGTAAGTCATTTCTTACTACTCTTTGAAACCTCATCGGTCTAATGTCTACAAGGTGGATGAGAATGTCCCTCCACCTGTTCGAAAACCGCTGACTCAGAGCGACGAGCATGTCAGTTATTTATTTTATTCGTCTTTATCTCGCTAATCCTGTACCATAGACGTCCCCATCGTCACTTCAGCGTCGTCAGCGCTCGTTGAGCCTGCCCGTAGGTTTATAGGTTCTCGTGATATGCATGGTGCTCACGATTGCATTTTTCTTTCTAGGAGGAAGACTCTCGACCAAGAACTCGTGCCCGTGTTCATGCCCGCATTCATGAACAAGTGAGTTACTACTAAGGGTTACGGCATTGCGGTATTTTCTGACAGTCGAGACATTACTACCAGGCTGTCGCAAGCGGCTCTAGTGCACAACCTCATGCAAGCCACACCAACGTTGCACATCGCCATGATCTCAGTGATCTGCATCTATCTTCAGCGGTACGTCACACCAAGACTCCAGTATCTCTTGATATTCAGATCTCCTAAACCCTCCATAGGAGTTGGATATGATATTTGGCCCAGGAGTTGGCCCAGCACGTCCACCACCGAGCGAGGTACGTGATCATACTTCTTGCTGATGTTAAGCTAATCTAGCAACAGGTCATCGTTATCCAAGACTCTGACTCTGGCGATGACTCAGAGCGGACGCTCCTCACTGCACCTTCCAGCCCCGTCATCACTGCTGTTGACGCAGTCGTCGTGCTACCAACTCCAAAATGGCCACCCGTGGACATGGCTACCGTGTCTGAAGCAATTAGCTGGAGAGTCTTCATCTGGGATCACATCCCAGCCGACGCAGGTGAACGGTTACTCAGCATCCGTGGCAACTCCACTAAAAGCATCGCCGATCTCATTCATCGACTACTCCTCAACGCACACGAGCACGGTGGTGATCCTGCACCCATGCCTCCCGTCCGTACGCTCCCTGGCATCACTTCGGGCCTTGGTGGCGTTCGCATCCCTGCGTTTCTTTCCCAAGAACGGTTGTTCTTTGCTACTAGCCATGGCAGAACATCTACCGCTACTGGACGGGGAGTGGAACGTGGTGCCTACCGCGAACTGCGACATACCATCTGCCAGGACTTTCGACTCTGGCAACCGCATGGCGATTATTATTCGCCTTTGTTCAACGTTGTTACAGAATCTACGGCGTCGCGAACATTCTCGTACAGGGCTGCAGGGACAGTCTGCGCTCTCAGCCTCGTATACTACATGCAGGCACCGGAACCCTTCTCACCTTTTCTTATACTGGCCCTCCTGGGTGGCCGTGCCGCATTCGCAACACTTACCGAGGCTTTCATTGCGGCCCTGGATCCTGACGCTGCAATGACCTTAAGGCCATGGCTAGCTCTAGCTCCGGAGGACCCTATCCCCTCTGACTTTCGCGACGAACTCTGTCAATTTCTGCTCAACTACATCGATGTTCAGGTGTGTCACGATCCTCAGTTTGGGCTGTCATCATCTCTAACCTTGTTCGATAGCCAGCTGTTGTTCCAACCGTCCGTACTGTCGACGAACATGCACATTGGACCAGCATGATACTATGCAAGGTCCTATTTGGTGAACGAGACATCTTCAACCACGCAGATTTCCTGGCCATGAAAGACGGTTTTGATCTTGCGCTTGATGGCTATACTCTCACGCAGGTGAGTCACAAGTGATCAGATGGTGCCAACTATTAACACACTTCTTTATTTTAGTCCTTCTTCTTCGTCTTGGGTGCAGACCGCCTCTTTCCATTCATTCAACTGATCTACAACCGGCGCATCAAGTCATTTACGGACCTGAAGGATCATCTGGAAAGTGTTCATAACGGTGCCCTTGGAGACGACAGAGACGTTCAAGAACGCATTCATCTCATGGGCCGGTTATTCAGAGCATGTCTGGAGGAGTACCTGCAACGTCCAGGACATCCTCTTGGCTCACCTCTGATAACAGCCGCAGAGTATGAGCGACGCCTCCTCGACCATGGTCTTCGCTCTCGCCTCTTTCTACTCACTGCATCGGATTCCGAACTCATGCCCACAGAGGAAGAGTGGAAAATTAAGGTGTGTCACCTCAATTACTCTTAAGATCTTTATTCACCTGTCTTCGCGTATCTAGCTACGTTTCTTCGCCGATCTGGGAAGCCTCAGGAGTAAGAAGGTGATTTATTTATTTATAATGTGCTCTTTGAACAAGACACTTACTCCGATGCTCTGACGATTAGGGCAAGGCTTCAACGGCGGTGAAGCCCCTCAATTTTCACACCTGCATATCGGTCGTCGACATCACACTCGACGCTACAATGGAGGTCTTTCTTCTTGACTGCTTGAGCCCGAGCAGTGGCGTAGCTGAATCATCCGTCTCTGCAAGTATGCCTCCTAAATTTGATCTGTGGCTGCATTCTCAACTAGTCACGCCATCTACAAACTTCTACAATACTTTGTAGCCACTGTAATAACGTGATCTCAATGTTTGCTTGATTCAACTTGATTGTGCTCGATGTAGCAAAACAAAAACTAGAACAGCATGATTTTAACTCAGTCGTCTGTCGTCTGCAGTGTAAATGCTTTTGAGAGTGCAGTAACTGTCTTTCTATCTGAGTGCACGTTGCTTTTAGCGCAAGCAGCACGCTACACAGCTGGCGTGCTGTAAATGCGGGTGGTGAAGCGCCCATCGTACCGTGGTGTAGAGTGAACGAGACAGAGGTGCCACTAGGCATTGTAAAAATAAAATAGAAGGTAGAACATTGTGTCCTTACTTCATAGGAATATTGTCAGATTTTACAGAGGATGGGAGGTGCCACCTCTAATCAAAC
>ALYI01004277.1:0-27914 GCA_001969225.1 Ceriporiopsis andreanae CBS 279.92 | reverse complement strand
CACCGAAGCCCTCGGCGGAAACCGACGCAGAACTGCCAGTACCGTATATGCCAGGCGCCCTGCCGTACACGCTGCTCCCATACCAGCTCAGCCCGGACACCTTCCCCGCCCTGGCCCCAGAACCCGATTTCCCGCTGCCCTCTCCTTCTGCTGGTACGCAAGTCGCGTCCGAGGCGCCCGCCCGGCGCGGCTGGCACTGCACGGCATGCGGGAAGCTGAACGTCCAGCGCCACCTGTGCGCCCAGGCGTGCGCGTGCGGGGTACGTCCCTCTCGCTTGCGTGTTGTGTGGCCGTGAGACGAGCGACGAAGGCTGATTTGATTGCATGGTGTGTGTCACATGGCGGGCAGGTGGGGAACGGGATGCGCGCGGTCGGCGCGATGTATGTGCGCGACCCGCACACGATGGGACGCTGCGCGTGGCCCGCGGATCGGGTGCCGGAGGACGTGGAGTGCGGGAGTCGGGACGTCGATGTTTCGAGCTCGGACGTTGCGGTAGCGGGAGCGGGAGCTGGGTCGGCAGTAGAGGTACAGCCAGCGGTACAGACGGGCGCGCCAAAGGAGGAGACAGCGCGGGCGTTCACGTACACATCCACCGCCAGCAGGATGCGGGTGTGCCACATCTACACGTGCAACCGTCCGGCGAACCAGGTGCTCCCGGACGCGCTGTTCCGGGACGTGCAGCTCGAGGTGCCGATGGCGTGGCAGGGTGCGACGACGCGTCTCGCGACAGGTGCGTGGTCTGGGTCTTTTGCGGGGCATCTCTGTGTGCGTATGGGTGCTTATGCGATGTGGCGTGGTGCAGGACCGTACTTCACGTACCTCGCGGGCGACCGAGAAGAAAATAAAGGCTCGGACGCGGTGCCCTGGGCGGACGTCCCGGCCTGCGTGGCGCGTGCGCGCGAACTGATGCAGCGCACATGTGAGGTCGTGTTGGCGCAGGTGACGATCTTAGGATGGCACTCTACAGGCAGCCGGAAGGTGCGCACGTCTGTTCCTGTCCGTTTCTTCACTCTCTAACATTGCAGGATCCAGTGCGCCAACATCGACGCTCGACAGCGGCGTGTCGTCTTCCTATGCCTCGGCGCCGACGTCGAGATCAACCTCATGCCGCTGAGCATTCTGCGAGCCACCACTGTTCGTCCGGGTGCAGAGAGCGTATCCGCCCCGGCCGTCCCGCGCCTTCCATCCCGGCGACCGGAGAACGTAGATCCCTTGCTCCGCGAGCCCATGGATACGGACACAGATGACGAAGAAGAGATCCCGTTGTCTGTCTTGCATCGGCAGTCCGTATCCGCATCCGCCTCGACTTCAGCCCCTGCCGTCGTCGCGTCGGCACCCGCCAGCGTGAAACGGAGGAAGGACGACGACTTCTTGATCACGCTCGTCCATGGAGACATGCTCGTGCTCAGTGGCGACGAGTTCGAGGTGCGCATCTTATATTTATAGTCCCCTGCGGAGTTTTGGAGCTTTTTCTGACATCAGGGTTGCACCTAGTGGTCACTCAAACGCACCGGCATGAGCATTCTCCTCATCGGCCTCGATGCCGCTCCCATACCGTCAAACAAGAAAACCAAAACTACCTGACACCAAAACACTCCCCGGAGTGACAGCTTCTCGACCATACTGACAAGTTCTCGACCATACTGACGATCTCAAGATCATACTGACGCCTTCGCTCGGGTACTCACGACCCACGAGGTCCATTCCATTCTTCGCACTTACTAACTTAGTTTTTGTGGTTCACGGAACTTCTGACCTAACTTATCCTTATGTTGCTTTCGCCTTTGTATTATTACTGTGTCAGAAGCCTCGAAGCTGCTCTTCCGTGCTCCCCCGGTTTATCCAAATCTCTGAATATTTGTAGTGTACGAAATTTGTGTTGTGGTTGTACGAGGATGTAATTTCGCTCGTGTCTGCACGAATCGATATTAGAGTTCCTGCTCCTAACGTCCGTCAGTATGAAAGGAAGTCGTTTCAAGGTGCTGGGACCTGGCTGAGATGTCCACGTCTGGCCTCAAGCCTGCGAGAAAGCCAACCGGTCCAAGCCAAGTGCTCTGGCTTTGGGCTCCAAACGTCTAGCGATACGCAGAGTCGTCAAGGTCACAACGTGCCTCATAAGTGATGCTGACCCTATAACACAGTACGAGCACGACACCATATGCTGTGCCCCATATATTACGCCGGGTGGGTATCCAGCATGAACACGATTTACATTTAGTCTTCCATTTGTTTATATGTTGCAAGCTGTAGGACGGGAGTCAACTTTGGTTAGAGTTGGTAGCTGAACGTTGTCCTGGCGGCTTTCTTCAGACCAGGCAACATGTTATGAGGATGAAGGGACTCACTTCATTTTTCTCTTCGCTTCCTAGAGTGGTCGCCGCCGTGCTGTCAAGTGTCGATATCGAATCTCCGTGCTTCTCGTTACACGTATTCTCGTCGAGTGCTTTGCACAATATCGAGTCCGCTTTCTCCTTGTTGCGAGTACCCTCGTCAAGCGCTTTGCACCTCGCGTCGAACGCATCCAGTTCGCTCATGCCGATGAGCAACACGCCATCGCCGTTCTGACAGATGTCACGGAGGACGGCTGACAGACCACGAGAGGCGCACTGCGGTCCCTGTGGAAGGCGCTGCAAGGTCCCGCAAGAACCGGCACATCAGTGCCAGGACGGTAGGCATGTCTACCCAGGGGCTCTTGTCCTTGCTCGCGAATTGAATCGCGTACGCAATCGGCTCCTTGTGCTTCCGCAACACTGCTGTCAGCCGCTCGAGGAGGTCCTGGATCTGCCACCGCTCGTTGTTCGGGATCTGCCACCACTCACCCGGGGCGCTGTGGGACACGACCTGTAGCGCGACGCCCGCCGTGATGACCGACTGGTAGATGACCGAAGCGTAGCTATACCACACGTCCATGGAACGATGGCTGTCGGTCCGGAGTGCTCGACCTAGAGACGCGTGTGTCGCCTGTACGATCCGTTGAGTCTCTGTAGAAATAAATGATCAATGAGAACGAACTTCGAATCCGTGAGCGCAAGATGGGCGTACCACGATCACTGAATGTATATTGCTCCCAGCGACATTTCTGGTGCAGAACCAGCCACGGGATGCGACGCCAGGTCCACGCAGTGCCCTCTGGCAGGCAACAGACGTCTATCAGGGTGCCCATGAACCAAGGCTCGCTTGCCACTGGCGTCAAGCTGAGATACAGCACCATACAACAGATCGCGAGCGACTCGTGCGAGTCGTTGGCGTTGGGCGGATAGCGCCGCCAGTCTCTCTGCAGCGCCGCCGACGCTAGTTCGCGATACTTGACAAGCTCGGGTTTGAAGCGTGTCGTGTGCACGGCTGCTGCAAGTTGATCTACTGCGACGGGGTTCAGGGGATGTATGCCGACGGCCTGCTGCCATATTGCATGGGTCTTCTCCGGGATGTGCGCGAACGGATCTTTGGATCCGACTGCGATACCTTGAAGCGCTGAGAATACTAACAGAGTCCGCTCGCGAGGGGGCAGGTCGTGCGCAAGTAAGGACGACATCGATTGGTCGCGTGGGGAAGACAACGTTGCCCAGTTGAGCGCCGTGGCATCGAGCTCGGTCAGGCGTCTCGGGGAGAGCTTGGACATGGCCTTGGCTTCGCGATTTCTCCAGAAGTCCTCAAATGTGTCCCATACATTCAAAATCCCCATATTGGCTAATTTCTTGTCGATATTCTGGCCCAGGGCGTACAGCCAGGCCGGCATGCGCGAGTAGCCCAGGGCAAACCACGCAGAGAAGGGCCACGCCATGATGCACAGTGGTATCTGCACGGTCCACTGGAGCATGCACACGAGCGCAGGGAGCAGCGATGACTTGTATGGGAACTCGGGGAAGAGGTACGCGCGGGTGTCGAACGAGAGGTACCAGAAGCAGAACAGCCCGACGACGGCGGCGTACGCGACAGTCACGTGCGCGCTCAGCGTGCTCAGGAAGAGCAGCAGGCCGACGAGGAAGAGGACCATCGCGATCTGCAGGATGACGGGGAGGCATGCGATAATGTCGGGTACGGCGTGGAAGCGCAGATTGTCAAAGCGCCACTGCCACAGGCGCACGGCGTCACGCGACGCGAGGCCCTTCGGGACGTGCAAATAGCGGAGCCACTGCTGGATCGTCATGGCAAAGAAGGCACAGCAGATGCTCAACGCGAAGCTGACGGTCCAGAGGCTGTTGATGTGTATTGATGTCTTCGACGGGGAGAATTCTGTCTGAGATGGAAGTGTGGACGGGATGACGGCGCTCGAGTTGATGAATCCGTTACTGACAGAGAACGAGGCGAGTTGGGTAGAGATCTGCGCTAAGAGTTTCGCTGAGGTGTTCGCAGGGTTCTCTTGCAACGAGGAATAGGATCGCAAGGAGAAGGCACCGGCCACTACAGAGAACAGACCCGCCTGGACGATATGCCAATATCAGTAGGGGAGGTACATGAAGGTGCAGGTGTTAACTCACATACAACAGGAGGGTATCCAGCTCGTGCCTCCACTTATCACAAGTCTCTTTGTCGTGTGCCTGCCCTATCTCCAGAACGGTCTGCCACGCGTCTTCAGCTGTCTGCGGGGAGTTGCGTGAGGAATAGAGCATATACAACGATACGAGAAAACGTACAGGTTTCTTTTCTTGTTCCTTTCCATTGCTGCTACCACAAGTACACAACTGCTAGGACGGTCAATTGCCGTTGATCCAGATAGTCAAATCACCTACTTCATGCGCAGGCGTCGTCACTGGTGGTACAGTCTCAGTGTTTGGAACAGGTGAAGACGTCGCAGCTGGTGACGCGACTTTGTTGCACGGTTGAGGCAGGGGACACATGGTCGACGCCCAATGCCTTCCAGCTGTCCCGCTCTCGCGATACTCGACGAGATGGAAGTCGTGGGACAACCTAGGAACGGCGCCTTTTCACGACGACTGTGGTCTACTGTGGTATTAGGGCGCCCGAGCGCGAGGTCGGCTGAAAGGGCATTGGAATGACGTACATCCCTCTTGTCGTTATCAGGGTGGGATATCTTCCAGTGCGTACTTATGCAGACCTCGATCATCACGGAGAACAATTGACGAACGCGGTGATGTTCCAGACCCACACGCGTGCACTCAAAGCGTGGACGTGTATTTTGTCATCTTCAGCTCAACGCCAACGAATGGAGTAACGAGCTGCGGTTGTAGAGAGAGCCCATTTTGAAAGGTTCACAACCCGCCACATAACAGCAAAGCACGAAGGTGCGTTCAACCGTGCCTTTCGAAGCATATAGCGCTACGAAGAATGGGCATCAGTACAGTTTAACGAACTGTGATAGTATGAACTTACTTACCGAAGTATATGTTGAGACGGTAGACAGGGCAGCGCAGTGAAGCGGTGGGTGTGAACTGCCGACCAGAGTCTGACGCGATGGCGACGAGACCGAGGGAAGGTCGGGGTACGCCACGCGTGGTGCGATTCCAACCTCAGCGCATAGCGGTCGTGCTCACTTCACGTCCACGTCGAAGTAACTTCCAAAGCACCGATGCACGTAAGCCAGGCACAGCGTGCTGCCTGTCGGCGACCGGACTTCCGCTGTCTGACGAAGGGAGCACGGTACACATCCGATCCCGCAAGTTGTTCAACGCTCGGCGGGACGGAGGCCTTCTGTAATCGTAGATGACAAGACTGCGATAGCGTCAACCTGCCACAACGACAACCAAAGGGCCTGCAGAGATATCTGGCATATGCATCAAAAAACCTGAGACAGAGAAGCGGCTATTCAGCGAGGTAAATCGTCGAATGAAGTATAAACTGACCTCGCATAAGCTCAGGCTCGCATACATCCACCACAGACTACCACAGGTGCTTGAAGCTTAGCAAATTCATATTGACGACCCCTTCGACGCGCTCGTACGTGCTGGTGGGCGGTGCAATTCGCTAGTAGGCGTACAGGCCGTAGGACCGGAGTGAGAAGGGAGCATCGTACGATAGCATGCAAGGTTCGGTTCTAAGAGTTGCTTGATATGTAAAGTTTGTGTCCTACGGTACTTTTTGTGGTGCATACGTCGCGTTCTAACCGCGCTCCCTGATACATTTGGATGTTCTTCGGAGCCGCATTCTCTTGTGTGCCACCGCTGGGGTTCCTCATTTGCTCCCCAGGCTGTTGTCTTCCAGCGGGTGTTGATATCATGTCAACGCGATGGTTTGCGGTTCCGGAAAGGTCGGTCGTAGGGAACAGGCGGCGCTGGTGGATGACGTCCACGAAGCTCATCGCGCTTGTCGGGCCCCGGAGATACCGCGACGAGCGTGAATCCTACAGCCGACACACATGGCCGCTCGTGAATCCCGGAGACTGTGGCGACTGCACATGAAACGCACCGGTCAGGCCTTGGCTCTCTCGCGTTCCTCCCTCAAAGCGTCCCTCAGCTTGGACAATTGCGCTGGCACAGTGGCGTCTCCGCCGTTGAGCGGCGTGCTTCTCTGCTGAAAATCCGCCAAGAATGTGTCGATTCGCGCATAAGCGGCGCGGGTGGACAGGGATTTGCGAGCAGCAGTTTGAATGCGGAGAGGAGGCGTCACGGCGGCGTCCGACATTGCTAACACGTTTCAGAAAAGTGGCGAGATGTGATATCTCTGGCCTATCGGTGTGTGCGCTGGTACTCCAGATGGTGCGAGTCTAAGAGAGAACGGGTTCGGACGCTGAGCGTGGCTGAGAAGGATGAGCGCAAGACAGATCAAGATTTTAGGCGCCTTGAGGGCGGCACGGTAAATTGGTGCGAGTCGTACGTTTTGAACATAACGCTTTTCTCCCCATACTTAACCTCGTCTCGCGGGGTAGCACGGGCTCGACGGTCTCGGTTCTACGGTTTATAGGTTCAAAGCACTCATTACAAGATCAATATGGGGTTACTATCCATGCTCGGATTGGCCATCACACACCCTGTCGAGTTTCGCATCCTCGTCCAGTACTGGATGTGGCATGACCAACGCGATGTCACCGACCCTCTCGACCACGAACAGACAGGCTGGGACCGCGAGACCATGCGCAAATGCTGGGGCTTCCTCGACCTAACTAGTCGCAGCTTTGCAGCGGTGATCAAGCAACTGGAGGGCGACCTTGCACGCGTCGTGAGTTCGCTTTCGCTTGACAGCAACGTGCACCGCTTAACCGTTTTGCACCACACAGGTATGTTTGTACTACCTCGTGCTTCGCGGATTGGACACCATCGAGGACGACATGACCCTGTCGGACGAGAAGAAGCAGCCCCTGTTGCGCAACTTCCACGAACTGACGCTCACGCCTGGCTGGACGTTTACCGAGAACGGACCCAACGAGGCAGACCGCCAGCTCCTCGTCGAATACACCAACGTCGTCGACGAGCTGCGTCGGTTGTCACCCGCGTATGTCCTTCGCTTTTTGCCCGCGTCATACGTGGCTGAACTCTCTTTTCCAGCTTCCTCGATGTCATTGTCGAGATCACGAAAAAGATGGAGGTGGGAATGGCCGACTACGCGCACAAGGCGCAGACCACTGGCTCGGTATACATCGAGAAGGTCGAGGAGTACGACCTTTACTGTCATTACGTCGCAGGGCTCGTAGGAGAGGGCCTGTCCGGTCTTTTCGCAGCCTCCGGCAAGGAGGGCGCCTTCCTCGCAGGACAACTCGAGCTGTCCAACTCAATGGGCCTCTTCCTGCAGAAGACGAACATTATTCGCGACTTCCGCGAAGACGTTAACGACCAGCGCTACTTCTGGCCTCGGGAAATCTGGGGCAACGAGAAGTACGGCGCGGCGGTTGGCCGGCCCGCGTTCAAGGAGATGAAGGAGCTGTATGCGCCTGGCAACGAGAAGCAGGCGGAGTACGTGCAGAGCGCGATGATCCTCAACGCGCTGTGCCACTCAGTGGACGCGTTGGACTACCTACGGTTACTCAAGAACCAGAGCGTGTTCAACTTCTGCGCCATCCCGCAGACCATGGCCATCGCGACATTGGAGCTCTGCTTCAAGAACCCCGCTATGCTCCAGCGCAACATCAAGATCCGGAAAGCTCATGCAGCCGACGTGAGCATCACGAGTACTCCAGCGCTTTAACGTACTAACCCACTCGTCTTTTTCCAGCTGATTATGAAGTCAAAAAACCCTCGCGACGTCGCGTACATCTTCCGCACATATGCACGGAAGATCCACGCGCGCTGCTCTCCAGACGACCCCAGCTTCGTCAAAATCGGCGTAGTATGCGGCAGAGTGCGTCCCATCTCTCCCCTACACTCCACAATTACTCACTGACATATTCATTCCCATCGTCCTTGCAGATCGAGAAATGGTGCGAAGACCAGTACCCCTCCTTCGTGCACATGGTCGAGAGCGGCCGGCAGACGTTCAGCCCGAACGACCCGCGCTCGGCGGTCGCCACCGCAGACGACGAGCGCCAGCGCAAGGCGTGGCTCGACAAGAAGCGGCAGGAGCTGCTCTCGACGACCGCGGACGTCGTCAAGGCCGTGCAGAACACCGAGCAGGGCATGGACTCGGGCGAGATCATCAAATACGTCGTGATGATCCTCGGCGCGGTCACCTTGCTCACGTTCGGCACCGCGTACGCGTTGATCTTCTGGTTGGACTACGGCCGCGCGCTGAACTAGTCGGTGCCCTCGCTCTCATGCTGGTGGGTGTTGGTGCTGGGTCAGAGGGGGTGTCGGACTGTTTGCATCAGTCATCGATCTCGCAGGACCGTTTTGCCTTTCCATTGTATACTACATGTGCATCGGGTTTTCAAGCTTCAGGCCCTATGGCCAGCCGCGCGGGCGTGCTTAGGTTGGGTATAGTAGACGTCGTACATACTTAAATTACATTCGGAAACAACGCCGCCGCGCACAGTGATACCCAATACTGAAATACATAAAACATAATCTTACTGTACACCGTCCAGAAAGAGTCCGTCCAGTCGATTATGATTCCTGCCCCTTGGTACCGCCATTGTTATTTGCGGCGTTTGGGCGCTACGTATCGAGAGAGACAAAAATTCGGTTGTGAGACCGAGAGTCGAAGTTGTGCAGGTTCGATGTGCTTACCACTTGCGGCGCCAGCCTTGCCCGACGCTTTGCGCTTCTGGCCCGCTTCGGGGTCGTCGTCGTACCTAGCCTTCGATTTCTTCTTCGGGGGCTTCCTGCCGGACCCCACGACGACCTCGCCGCCGATGTCGTCCTCGCAGTCGGGGCAGAACCACTCGCCGTCAGGGATCGCGGCAAGCGGCGGGTCGAGGCACTTGAGATGCCACGGGTTGTCGCACTGCAGCGCGTGTTTCTGTCAGCGTTACTGTCACTCAAAACGTTGGTAGGCGGAGACACTGACCTTGTCGCACTCGAGCGGGGCGTCATCGTCCCCGTGGTCCACGCTGCACGCGACGCACAGCTCGGGGGCCTCCATGTCGAGTGGATGACGCGGGAGGTCGGAGAACTTCTCGCTGGGTGCAGCGAGGAATAGCGTCGTGGACTGCCCGGCCGCGATCCTGTGCCGCGCGTTAATACTAGTCCTCTGATGGAGCAGCGGTAGGACATAAACGTACTGGAAAACTTCGATACCACTCAGGGGCACGTTCCTTGTGGGCTTTGTCGCGCTCTTTGGCTCGTCCGGGCCCAATCCCAGCTCGCCTATGTCACATATCAGTGACTGTCCTGGCAGGGCACGAGATACTCAAACACTTACCGTTTGAAGCGCCTTGGCCCATGCAAATCGTCATAGTACCCTCTTCATCAGGCGTGAGCATGAAGTAAGTGACTCCACCAACAGCTACGTGTGTGATCTTGCAGGTCCTGGTTCCGCTGCATCGGTGAAAGTGTGCTTGGAAGCAATGACGGGCTTACTGGATGTCCTGCATGTAGCGGAAGGAGGAATAGGGCTGCCCGGCGGAGCCGTCTCCAGTATTCTTCCACTGCAACCCGTGTCATCAGTACTGTTGTCTGAAATCCGGACACTGGACGAGGGACGTACTTTGCCAGCGAGCCAGAACATCCGCTGCCTGTCGACGACGATCGTGCTGGTAGGCCCTGCGTATATGTCCTCCGCCATTGTCGACTTATTTGGCCCAGAAAACTGTTGAAAGGTCAGACTCTGGTGTGACAATGGAAAGGACGAAGCAAGCGCACTTGAGGGATAATCTTCGGGATCAAGACATCTTGTTGTAGTCCTGTGCCCAAACCCATTCTTGCGTAGCCGTTACATCCCCATACGTAGACCACGCTGAGGAGAAAGTAGCCTTTCAGCGATACGACGGATGACAAGAGGGAGTGCAACTCGCCCTTCCTCGCTCATTGCGAGACTGTGTTGGTTGCCGCAGGCAATCTGTACAATCTTCTTATCCTGCAGTCCCCTCACGGGGACTGGGGACCGGCATGAGCGCGCGTCGGTCATGCAGAACAATGAAGACATACGGGGTTCGTATTCCGCGTCAAACACCACTTTCCCGCTCGTTACGATGTGCTCTCCAGTTCTCCCATTACCAAGCTGGCCTTTCTCCGCGCTTCCAAACGCGTAAACTGGGGAGACGCGTGAGTCACACGCGGGTGGCTCTGTGACGTGTCAACACACCTCTTCCGCCTTCGGTCAAGGCGAGCGAGAAGGTCGTCCCTGCCGCAACTCTGACTATTTTTTCGGGCTCTTCTTGATTCCTGAAATAGCTTACGAGCTTGAATTTGGTAACTTCGGAGCTGGGAGGGTGACCGCACTGTGGCCGTGGAGCGAGTTTTGGGCTGTTTAGCAGCATTAGAAACGAGGCGAGCGGGACGTACCTGGCCCATATTGTTTGCTCCGCATGTCCACAGCTCTCCGTCGCTGCCTACCAACAACGTATGGTTCTTACCGCAAGCTGCATATACGAACTTTGTACCCTCTCCTGCACCCAATCCCTGCGGGGTCAACCTAATCGGCGCGTTCTCCGAGACAACTTCGTCGGGCACGCCGAGTGAGTTTCGTTCACTGCGTCCAAACAGCCAAGCGGCGCCCTCAATGTCGATGACGACGAAATTACACGCGGAATGGGAGGTATAGATACCCGTTACTTTAACATTGGCGAGGGATCGTAGTATGTGGGGTTCAAGGAGGTCCGGGCCTCCCCTGGTGCGGGTACGTTCAGCGTCGGTGATCAAACACTTTCAAAACATGGCGCGCAAGACTCACTGCGACTCTTCCTGAGCCTTCTTCCCTCCCGACTTCCTGCCGAGCTTGGCCCTGAAGAATGCAACGTAATAGGTCAGGTTCGCGTTTCATTTGATAGGGCTGTCAGCAGCGGGCGACCACACCGACGGACTGGACTGAAACGGGAGCACTCACCAGTCAGTACCGCCGCAGATCAGGACTGTTCCCCCACGCGAAATGGATCAGCTGCGCCATGTCAAAAACGAGAGAATGAACGAGTACCTCTTCCCCACTCTGGCCTCGGACGGACTGGGATGACGACGGGGCTGGCGGAACGGTCCTCTTCGCTCATGTTGAGGCTGTTGAGTTGCACAAGTTCAACGAACGCTCGTCCAAGCGCGGCACCAGTCTCTTTCCGGCTCGCAGTTCTAGAACGACACAGGCAACGGCCTCCCTCCCACACCGTCCCAGGCCCTCCAATCCTCGCCCTCGACACCACGCAGACGAGCTCAACAACTGATCCTGCAGCGCGGCAAGCATCGCGTCGGTGAGACCACACTCTATCTTGGCGTCGGCGTCGGCGAGGAGGTACATTTTCTCACGTTCGCTACACAGGGGTCACTTTGTACTTGTTGCCACCAGCCACGAACTGATACGCCACTGCAATACTAGCGAGGCAGTAGGAACCACAAATACGTGTTCAACATCGAAGATGAACAGAGGCGGAGATGAAAGACAATTGGTGGTCGGGCGTCTCCTCTAGTATTGAGGGTTCGATACCAAGAACACCGGCTTGCGAGCCCTCGTCTCAAGCTTGCACCACACGCCTTTCTGGCGTTGCGCACTAAACAGCGAGCCACACACCCGGCTCGAGTTCTACATCCTCACGAGATGTCGGCGTCATCGTCAACGTGTCGGACCCATTACCGCGTGCGCGGACGGACCCTCTACGCCCATGCAACATTTGAGATCGCAGGGGCACACACCCGCCTGTAGTTGGCAGGATTATGCCATCCTCGATGGATCATGGCGAAGCGGGTGGCCTGTCAATATGTCGGCAGCTGCGCATCCCACCGCATTGCGCTTGCTACGGGGCGATGCATCGCGTTGTCGCCCACGAAACCCTTGAGGAACAGCAGAACTGGTGGCGGGTAGCATGCGGTCGGTGCACTCCCACCGTCATAACAATAAGATTAATACGACGAGCATGCCAAATTTGTGTCCTCTGGATAGAAGCCACGCGGAAGCGCTGGTAGGACAGCCATTGTCATGGGAGTGCACAGCATACCGAAAGTCCAACCCATCTTCGACCACCATCTACTGCTCTATACGAGCAAGTGGGAATCTTGGACACTCTGTGCTGTTCGGTGTACGGCAAGGAGGTGAGAACAGGACAGGACCGCACGGGTTCGCAATGACAGATGTACGCCCTTCTACTTCTTTCCACGAGCAAGTCTGACGATTTTTTTCCAGTCGTCTACGTGCGGGAAACGCAGCGATAGAAGTCAGGAGTCGCGCGTAGGTACCCATGTGCAGTTTACATACAATAATCTGATGAAGCTCCATCGGTCAGACCGCCGAAGATGCGTGGCAGACTGTACTTGAGATTGGCCAAGAGCACGACAAGGAGACCTTCGAAAGATGGAGAGACGAATTGAACAACCTCTTAATTTTTGTAAGTCGGCGCCTCCTCATTGCGTGTCTGTTTCTGACCGCTATCGCTCGTCTAGGCTGGATTGTTCTCTGCGGTGGTGACTGCGTTTACCGTACAGTCTTACCCTTCTCTCCAGGAGAACCCCGCAGACACATCTGTACGGTTGCTGGCGCAAATCTCGTCGCAGCTCAGTTCATTCACCGTCATTAATGGCCATATAAACTCGAGCATCACATTCCCGTCAACCGATCTCTCCCAGACAGGCTTCACGCCGTCCGCGACGACGGTCCACATAAACAGTCTCTGGATCGTCAGCCTGTCGCTCAGTCTCATCACCTCCTTCTTCGCCATCACGATCCAGCAGTGGATCCGCTACCTGCACATCCCACGGAACCTCGCCGCGCGCGACGCAGTGCGCCTGCGGCACTGGCGGTTCGAGAACCTGCGCGAGTGCTACGTGCCGGATCTCATCCTGTGCCTCCCGATCATCCTGCAGATTGCCGTCATCCTCTTCCTCGTCGGCCTTCTCCTTCTCCTGAGCACAGTGAACAGCCAAGTCACTGCGGTGTACGCCGTCGTCCTCGCGTTGTTCCTGTTCTGGTACCTGTCGTTTGACAGCAGGGCATATCTCTTCCCGGAACACCCCTTCAAGTCGTCGTTACTCCCTGCCGTCATATGGGCGTGTCAATGTATTGTATCCCTCCCAGCATGTGTCGTGGGGTGGCCAGTCGTCGCTTGCCTACGTCTGTGCAACTCGCGCACGACGGCACACTGGAACGCTCTGAGGATCAAGCTTGAAAAAATCGTCACCACTGTCAAAATATTTAACCCGCCCGACACGTTCGAAGTATTCTGGCGGAAGCGCGAAGCCTGCGCGCTGTCGAAGCTGTCCGCGAAGACTCTCGCACACCTTGACGCCAAGGCGCTCAACTGGGCTATCCTGACCACTCCGCGAGGCCAGTCCCTGCCGTCATTGCTTGCGCAGGACCTTCCGCCTCGCGAGCGCGCCATACTTGTATTCTCGGCCATCCAAGGTATCGCAGCCAGATCTGACAACACGTTTGCGCATATCGCGGAAAACACCTGGAGGACGTGGACGCTTGGCATGGGGGCGCATCCACTGAACCCCATCGCGGTTACTCAGCTGGCGGCAGCTGCGGCCGCCTTCCCAAGGGACATCGAGATATCGACGTACCGTTATCTGGCGGCCAAGGCCATGCAGAGAAATTGGACCCTATATCCCTACAATGGTCACGATTTCCTGGAATCACTCGCGATTTCTTGTCTATGGCTGTTTCTGAGCCTGACAGACGCGGCGAACGAACCTTGGTTCATGAATACTCTGATCAACGTTTGCTGTTCCCAAAGAGGCACCGCATGGACCTGGTACCGTATTCCTTGGATCATTCTGCATCGACGGGGCTGGGTGCACGTCTTCACTGCGGATGGTACGTGCTTTCGTATCAGCAATCCAAAACATCAAAGCTCAAACCGCTTGACAGAGGCCCAGCGGATCCTCCATAGTACGCACGGAGCGTTGAACGCGGCGCTGAGAGCAGACGGGCATTGTTCTGTCTCGACGCATTGGAACACCACCTCAATCACCGATTACGCGGTCACATGTGCTGGCATCGCGTTGCAGGTTGTGGCATGGCTCCCCAGAAACGCACTCGAGCACGAGCGGTGGCACCTTCAGGACCTCCTGGATAGGACAGCGAAGTTATTGCAGAAGCACAAGGAGCCGATCGCGCACTCGATCAAGGTCGCAAATGAAGAGAACAGTCCTTGGTTGATCATCCCGTCCATCCTGAAGGGTATGTGCAGCACCCTAGTTGAGCTTGCGGTAGAGCGGCGACTTCCGTGTGGAACGCAGTGTGCTTCTCGTCGATTGGCAGCTGTGCTCCGCGGCATCTGTAACAGCCAGCAAGCGCAGGACTCCGCTCTTGCCACAAATGCACTGGATTCCTTCGACGCGCTGTGTCAAACCTTCGACGAGGACGTCTTCGCAGATACGGCGGTCTTCGAAAAACCCGATACCACTTCGCTTCTGGGTTCGGAGAGAGCGTAATGCTCAACGGTCCACTTCCGTACGTCTGTACGATTGCTGGTACATATGGAATATCATCTGAACATCAGTCCACAGGGTAGAGTAGCGTTGGAACAAGGGCGTCTCTTGTAATGCGCGGGCTGGACAATTTATTGCTCGATAAAGTGGCAACGACGTTTCATAGTCTAAACATGGCAACGCATACCGTATGGACAAGAAGCTCCCCGGATGCGCGTGCCTACATTCCTTTCTCGCGAGGATCCTCCATTTCGGATCACCGGTACCTGTCGCTGGAGTCGAGTGCCCTGAAAGATGCCTCAGAAAGGACTAGTGTTCCTGAAAGCAGAGCAACAGATACTGATCCAGATGGACCCCGCAGGATGGCTACATGGCAAGAGCGTAGAGTCCGAGACTAGAAGCCCTGCTCACTGAGGACTGCAGCGGTGCCTCGTGCGCGGGATGCGTACGTATATCAGTGTCTTCTGAAGATCATTACGAACGGATCAGCCACGACATTGCTCGTCGGGCCGCCGAATCACTGCGGTGTGCGCAAACGCTGGCGGCTGCCTGCGGTCACGGGCGTTCGGATGTCCGGTTCCAATGTGGTCCACCGAGCCGCTGAGAGCGCGAGCCAAGTAACATGTGCCCAGCGTGCCCTTTGGGGCTTCAGAGTTTGGGTGCAGCGACGATAGCAAGGTCCGGCTGCCGTGGCAACAGACACCGCGTCTTGTGCTTCCAGGACGTGTGGAGCGACCAAGAACCAACGCAAGAACCAACGGTTGTGGACCTGAAGTTCCATGAGCGTTCTTGTACTGCACCCGACCGCCCCTTCCTACCGGAAGCAGCAGAATATGGAGGGTTCGGGATGATACCTGCCACACGGGTACCCTACCACATGCGGAGACGAAGATCAGCGCGCGAAGACCTGGAGAGGCGACGAACCGCTGCCGCGTACAACAACCGCGAGGATAGATAGGCCTTGGGACGCCGTAGATTGTATTGCTTTGTGCTGTGTCGGGCTGTTCGACGTGCCTGAACCGCACGTTACAGGGTCTATGGAGATCGTCGACATCAGCGCAGGCTATATTGCAGAGAAGCGTGACCTGCGCACCTCGCGACAAAAGCCAAGAGGGCGAAGGCGACCATAGCAATCCCGGGAGGACGCATCATCGTAATTTCAACCAGAATCTTCGATGCTCAGATGCCCTAGTTTTCGAAACCTGTGCACAAAGAACGGAGAAAAACGATCTATGGGGCACACCGTCTTCGCGCGGCCCCGATGCAAGTCCGGACATTGGTGAGAAAGTGATGTCGAGCCCCTAGCATGAAGGTAAACATTGTCTCTTCCTTGAAGGTCATATGAAAACCTCACCTCTGTTTCCGGCGTCCACATTATATCGGCGCGTGTGGCCACCCTTCTATCGCTATCGCGCCCTGTACAAAGTGTGTACCTAAGCTCCGAACACATCGCATCACCCGGATCTCGTCCATACAGAGTTTCAGGCGGGCGGAGGCGCACGATAGCTGCTGTCTTCGACATAAAAGGAGGGCGCCGGAAGAGAACGTGCATGAAATTCCAGCGATAGTAATATGTCTCTGATGCCTGGCCAGAGGTTATGAGCTCCGCGATCGGCCATCCTGCAGTATCGATCTGCTGTGCATGGTGCTCCAGTCGTTCTCAGCTTGCGTAGTAGCCAGATAAATGCAAAGGGAAATCCTGGGCGATTTCGCGGCCGGCTTGGACCGCAGCACGCGTGCAGACTCGCGTCACATGAAAGAAAGGACGCGGCAACGGGCATCGCGATGAATAGAGGCGCCTTGCGTGACTTCTTTACGCCCAGCTTCACGAATCACGACGCGGAGCTATCGATAAGGTAAGCATCGCCACGACTGAGAAGACGAAATGAAGGAGAATGAAGGTAGCACATACTCACCTGTTAGCAGCGCCGTTATAGCACCTGGTGATTGACTTCATTGAAGCCTGCACTAACACGCGCGGCACGGAGGATGTGCAGTCATATGTTGATCCGCGAATCGAAGCTTCATTTCGACGTCTGCAGGTCTGGACTCATTCCACGAGCGGAAAGCTGAATGCGCCAGAATGCGCCCTCTGAATTGGTCGAGGGATTGAGGGTTCAATACGAAAATATGCCAGTGCAAGGTGGCTCGACAAACCTTCGTAGACGCCAGATTGCAATTGAGTCCGTTGCAGAGGGTTTGTCGAAGTCCGGCTCTGGGCATAATTTTAGAGCGCTCGTACCGCTAACGGTGAGGTGCGGACTTGCCTGTGAATATTACCGATGTTACCTATCGGAAGCTTGAGGTGGGTCCGGTTCCGGCTTACACATCATCTTGTTCGAGGGCTGTCTACGTGTCTGTTAATAGGCCTTTGCTGAGAGAGAGCTCGACGCACCTGAGCGACCTGATAAACAGAGTGATATCCGATCTGTTCTGGTGTCTTGCGTCGTACTCAATCAGCTGTCTGGTCCCCCTTCACCTCCGGACACATGATACGGGGTCGTGTGCTGCGCTAAGGGCGGCATTTGGAGAGTTTCAAAGTGCTCCAGCAACGCAGCCGGAGTGTTGATGGCATATATTGGTACATTCAGGCAGAGCTCGCTTCGCCACAAACCCAGTGCCGCGGTACCGTTCGCTTGAATAGACGGAGAATGCAACATTCAGACGAGGAATGAACAGCGCACGTCTTGCACGCCCACTGACAGCACGTCATTGGGAGGCAACGTCGCTTGCGCCTGCTCGGCTGGGCCTTCTGATTAATTGGCCCGCATGATCGCTTGCGTAGGACGCGTTCGCGGAGTTGATCGCGCTGATCATGAGTGCGTCCCATGCAAGTGTGGAGATGCCACGAGATTGGAGCATCGCGTATCGAGCGACTGAATGACTCGCCGCGCCAAGGAAGATTGCGGGGTGGGGAGGCAAGATGGTGGCTGAGGGCCAGAGCCACGGGCAGGGCACAGCCCGCCGCGCTGGGACGTCGTGTTTGCCGAGTGGGTAATCGGGAAGTGATGGTTCACTTTATGTGCGTGACGCTTGAGCCACCTAGATACGGTTGGCCGCAGCTGACCAGGTTATTGAGATGATTCAGGCATGCATTCGCGTGATGCGCTGGACCCAGGAATTCTTTTGCGCGTCTTGATAGCCAAAGACCGTGATGGGGCTCCGATAGTCAAGGACCTGTGCTGCAGCGCAAAGATACCCGTTCTTGCGCCCCGCATTGTAACCCCTGTCTTTCGACAAGGTATTTCCATTCGTCAGGTTTGAGGACACGGCCGTTGGTGATAGCTCGTGCAGCCAATCAACTTTCGCGGTCATTCCCAGGGATGAATTGGTCTCGGACATGCAGGTTGGCCCAAGGATGGCGAGCAATCCCCGGAGTCGGACCTAGGCGCAAGATAGCGTCCACATAAATAACACAAAGCAGTCTAAACAAGATGGAAAACATACAGTCTTTCCAAAGAACAGTTTCACGTTGACAGTTGATGTGCAAGGCCCCTTGTCCCGAACCCATATGGTGCAATGTCGCCGTATATCCAGGAGCATAAGTATAGACTGAAGCGCGAAGATTGAGATGCATCCTTGATTGAGTGCCTAGAAGTCGTCAAATGTTCGCTAACATACCTGACTCTAGTTCGCCTCGCTAGAGACGGGTCCGAGAATGTTTGGGGACATACTTCGGTTCAAGTTGTCCAGATGAAACGACCAGGACCGCTTCCACGCGAAACTTCCAGCCGACCAGAGGCCTGCGACCCTGGGCGCATCACCATCACCGGCCCCTTCGCATCTCAGGGTCGTGCTTCCCACGTATGCCGTGGGGCACGTCAGCAGCGTCCCAACGGACGGACGGACGGCGAGCGGGGCCGAATACGCCAGCATGCAGGGTCCCATCGCCCCTCATCGTCCGCGGCATGCCATTTCGCGAGATGTTCAAATTTCGCTCCGAGCACGACGTCCGACGTTTCTTCGATGCTAGGCTGGCATCGGTAAGTCATCCCGAGGGGACCTGCAATCGGGGCTGTTGGTATTTTAGCCCGATGTCTCGTAGGGGCCAGGAGACGCCACCCACGATATTGTGGCGTCCGTGATTCTTTTTGTATGCACGAAGTCAGTAAGGTCATCCCAAAACTAAGGAGACATGCATACCTGTAGAGTTGACTATCTGGCTGAACGGCGCTTTGCAACCCGCTTTGATCAACAAAATAACGTTCAGCATCTTTGGGGAACATCGACGGCGTCGTAGCAGAGTCCGTTGAGGTCATGCGGGCCGTGCTGTACACTGGCAACCCCCAATCTCCTGACAGTCGGACATGCGACAGATTACGTGCGCCAAGTGGGTGGGAG
This sequence comes from Ceriporiopsis andreanae CBS 279.92, assembly GCA_001969225.1. Classification (NCBI taxonomy): domain Eukaryota; kingdom Fungi; phylum Basidiomycota; class Agaricomycetes; order Polyporales; family Meruliaceae; genus Ceriporiopsis; species Ceriporiopsis andreanae. The sequence goes on along the minus strand of ALYI01004277.1, from coordinate 8,738 downwards.
GTTGGGGATTGGACTTGGAATACAATCTCGCCCGTGGCAAGACATCGAGGTCAGACCTCTACACGCTGCAGGGTTGTAGAGTGGCTGAAACAGTGAGAGAGTCTGCTCACTTCCTGAAACTAATTTCACGAAGGACAACTCACCGTCGAACGTTCCGGGGGCCGAAGGACATGAAATTCATGACTTCCGGGGAAAAGGCCTTACACCGTGTGTAACGAAAAGTTGTATTCGGAGGCCGCTTCCTGACCATGGTGATAGTTTCAGCTCAAGATTTTCGAGGAGCGCGACTGACCACGGTGAAGGACGGGATCACGAGCGCGCGTCACAAGCGCACGCGTCCACGCGCATCCCGGCCGCTTGCTCATTTTGTCCCCGACCTCCATCTTCTTCTCATGCCATTTTCCTGAAATTCGACCACAACGTCGAGCCCTCTGTTTCGAAAAAAACACCAGGCTTCCTTGATACATTGTTCATCGCGCTTCGAGCGGTACATACATCCAGGGTTCGGAGCATGTGTCCATCGCCTTTCGGAGTAGCGGAACGAAGATGATATCGAACAACACACTTGTGCCGAGTAATTCATTTTCTAGATGCCTCACACGCGCCAGAAACGTGCATACGACGATCATTTGCATGACAACCTACAGCAGCCGAGGCTTCCCTGCAGTGCCCATCTCACTCTTATCTCTTTCGTCAGGCGGGGAGACGCGGGCGGTGCATCTTCCAAATACTTGTCCCGCGCGAGCGCACACACAGGTGAGTTCCCTGTGAGTCTATGTCTCACTCTGACTGAGTCTGCGTGTGTAGGGCTCCACTGGCGTTCAGGTTTATCGCCGTGCGCGAGCTCGGAACGTAACCTGAACATACGCCTGACATACGCATTGCATCATTCAACCGTTGGACGTCGAAAAACGCGTTTTTTTATGTCATAGGTCGAACTAGGGCCCCTTCCTGGCCTCCTCGTGGACCATTCATCCTGCATTCACCTCGCTCTCTGAGTCTGTTCTCATCCCGCGTCTTCTCACGTCCCATGACCTCTGCTTCCCTTCTCAATTGTCGCATCCAAACCACTGGCAAAACAAACCTTGCCCCACGTTCGATACGAATGTTCCATAACCCCGTTCGTCACCGCACGACCCGCAGCCGCCTGTGTGCGAACACGAGAACGCGAAGCATCGGACTGACTGGCGCGCACACAGGGAAAGAAGCTGCGATCAGCTGAAGGGCCAGAGTGGGACGGAGGCCTGGCGGACACCGAAGAAGGGAAGAAGATCACGTCGCGCCGAGGATGGGCAGTACTTATCTCCTCGACCTGCCGACACAAGACGTGTCATGCGCTCGAGCCGGATAGCGAGCCTCAGCGTGTTTCATCCGTGGCTTTCGTCATCGGGCTGAACCATTGCGGATATTGTAAGGATTGAAATACATTTGTTGTCAATTGAGACACACCTCTGAAGCTGTCTTTCAGCAATACGCGTGCCGAGCGTCCAAAGCGCGATCCAAGTAGTTGGCGAGTGCTGCTGGCATGTTACTTTCCGAACCAGTCCGGAGAACGAGGAAGCAATCAGACCCTGCAGGCTGTGCTGCTCGAGCGTGTACAAGGGCTTCCAGGCAATATTGCACACGGTCATCGGTTCGTATCATCCTCGTCATCGTGGCACGATGTGATAATATTAGGAATTCCCCGGCCACAGCCCGCCGCCGCCCTAGAGTTCGTCAAATGACAGTTTCTATGCATCGCGCAGCCTCGCGCAGCACTTTGTGCGTCGTCTTCGCTGCGTCTATTCCCAGCGGGATATTTGTCTCACTTCGCCGAAGACTGAGCTCGTTGTCTCCCGCTCCCGTCTCCCACCATCAGCTGCCACCTCCCACGGTCCTAGCCGCGTGTTCGAACGCCTCGTCGGGAATGTGGCATCCGAACGCGTACTTACAAGAGCAATTGCTAGATCCGTGGTTGAGGACGACACGAACCTCGGCCGTGGTAGCCCTTTTGGCCAGGCTTGCACCACAAACGGGGCAGCGTGGCCACGGGATGATACGCATCGGAAGCCAATGTATCAGCGAAGCCGAAGGCATAAACTCAATGGCGAAGACTTCCCACAGTTTGTGGAAGAGGAGGGGAGGAAGAACAGAAGGTAGGTAAGAAGTGTGTCACTTGTGTATGACACATTCACGAGCTTATTCGTGAATCGCGCAAGGATGATGCACCGCGGGCGAGATGTTGAGATGACGAGGCGGTCGCATTTGGGAGTTTGAATGACAGCCAGAGGAGGACCGGAAAATGCAGAGCGGAGGGCGTAATGAGGATCAGCTGGTGTGTATCTTTATTCCCATTCGGTGCTCGTTATTCAGTCTCTGTCAGGATCGTCGTGTATCCTGCGCTCGCAGAACATACGCTTGGTACGAACCTCCTGGGGAAGTGTAGGCCAATCTCACCGCAGTTGAACATGCATCGCATTCAAGCAGCTGACAGGCTATGCATCTCGCACCCTGGCCAAGAACTCATTCCCGCATTCACTACTGATATCTACGCCATCGACGCAATGCCAACATATTGCGCAGACCGTGTATTGCGGCGGCGTCAGATAGTCCCGCCCAACCTTCGTCAGCGTCCGTCTTTCGCCACGGTGCACGGCTCGGCCCACGCCCAGCCTTCAGATCAGCATCACCTCGCGCTCGCACGGTGGGGCCATACAAACCCAATACAGTACGTGTCTCCATATCACGCGCCATTATCATTCCTGACTGAGTTCTGAACCTTGCGCCTGTAGATACAGACTCAGAGCAGAGCGCGGCACGTCGCACGGCCACGAACCTTGCACTTTTCAATTTCCATGCCCATGTGCAGTGCGGTGATGCAATCGGACTTGGACGGCGCGTGCGCTTGTGGCGTGTATGGCGCACGACGAGGGTGACAGCCGCTGCACGTGCCGATGGCGCACTGCAGGTATGTCGCACATCGTTGTGTCCAGGCTCTGAGGCAGTGATGGTTGGGTTTACGTTCGCACCGTCTACTTGGAGACGATCGTTTGGAAGACGCTTGCCTGTCACGGATCTCGCATTGTTGTGGTTCCGCGATGAGTGGCGGTCGCCTTTTGGCTCGGACTTTGAACTGGGCTACGACGATACGAGGTTCGTCGAGATAGCTGCAGACGCCTGCGAGCCCATCACTACTAAACGCCCATTGTTAGCGTCTCAGCGAGCAAATGCGCCACAGCACACGTCGGCCTCGAAATCGAGGGTCGCGGGTTTGCAATCACAGCACACGTGGTAATGGATCGGATGGTCGGAAAGTCGGAAAGTGCGGAGGGTCGGCGTGGTAACCTCACGTTGAAGTCAAGCCTGCTACATGGTATGTGACAAAAACGGTCAAATATCCGTTGCAAATGATCGTATGACAACTGACAGGATATGCTGACAATAGGTATACCGACTCGTGCCCGAGGCTATGGGACAATTGAACCGCGTCCGGTACTCTGCGGGCGGAGTGTCTGAGTGCGCGGACTCCAGACCCAATCGACGGCTGTGGTACAACCCTACTGTCATCCTCGCCAAGTCAGTGCCCTCGCGACTTCACTGGTCACTTGTTCATGAATCTTGTCGCCACAGGGGTACAGGCCTTCAGGCGGTGGCACAGGCCGCCCTGCGATCGCAGCAAGCTCTATCAAGGTATACTGGGCACTCTACCACCGCATTGCATGATCATATCATCAAGCCACCAATGGGGCGTGGGCTTTCCAACATATCAGCCCTACACTGTGACCTACAGCGCCTCGCTGCGGCTGCATGTCGATCTGTTGTCCGACTTTGACAGGACGGGCCCGAGGTATAGGTTGCGAAGTAGAAGGTTGGTTTTCTCATTCGTCGGTGCTCTGAAAATGAGTGAAACTAATATTCGGCACATTGACAGCATTTTGCTCGCGCGACAACATGTGCTAGAAGAAAAAAGTCGACGTGTTCCGGCTGTGCGGCGTAAAAGGCACGGATACACGTACGTCCGACTCCGAGCCCCGTGTGCGACCGCGCCATCAATACGCGGAGTCCCTGGCCTGGACCGCGTCGACGACGTGCCTTGGCAGATGATTCCCAATTTCCCTACCGTCGATTGACAGTAGAGTGTCGACGGTCAACGGGGTTGCAGAACTCTGAGCCTGCCAGGCCCGATTGTCAGCAGCGCCTCGAAAAAGGGCCTGCTCGGCGTGGACCCTCGATCCTCGAGCCATGGTTGACTGTGATTCTCAATGCTTGGACGCTTGGAAGCAAGCACACAAGCTGGCTGCTGCAAGGCACCCCGATCGAGGAGGGTCGCTGCAGAATCCAGGCTTGAGTGGGCGTGCGCGTCAAGGCACCGCGGCGCCGGAGCTGCGAGAGGCCGTCCGGCGAGCACGGACACGCGGCAGTGTGGCGTGCGCGGGCGAGGAGATGCGCAATAGAGTCTTGTCGTGTACGCCACATCGTCGTGGCACTGACTCTATCACTGGGGAAGAGGGGTGCACAATTCGGAACCAGCCATCGCGCCGATCTGATTCGGACGCAGCTCAATACTGGGGTTGGGGATGCAGTACTGTAGGCATCTGCGCGCGCGTATATGAGCAGGGTTCTGCCACCCATGCTGCAACAGCCAAAGAACGACGGTTCTTTATTGCATAGCACTGTGGCGCACACACTTGCACGCGAACTATCGATGAAGGCGCTCACCTCAGTCTACATCAGCGCCGGCTGTCCAGATGACAATGTCCTCCTAGCCCAATGTACTTGTCGCGGGGTATTCGACGGGCAGCTGATATGTCGCGCGTTTCGTCGCGTCATGATGCGATGTCGGCGCGTACGCATTGTCTTGATGCACGAACACGCGCCAACGCGCCTGCTCATTGATGACGCCCCGACGCGTGCTGTCGGCGCGGGAGCCTGCTGCGTGTTTCTGATGTAGAAACCCAACTACTTACACCTCCCCATCATCGCGCTCGCCTTCCATCATCCGATTCCTGGTGTTGATCCCGCTGTCCTGTCCGCATCGCACACGCAGACCGTGCTTCGCAGCGATCAATCTGACGGCAGACAGCTTCGACGGGGCAGTGGCGATCCGCGCAGAACCGCATTCGATGTACACGCATCGTGGACGCGCGATCTCACCAACTGTGCACGCCCCCAGATAAGATCACCGCGTCCCTAACGCGCAGACACGCACGAGCGCAGGGGCGCGCGATCGCACGGGCCCTGCGCACCCAAGATGCCCGCCTCCACGCCCCTGCGCTCTTGCAGACGGCAGATGAGGCCCACGATCCAATCGTTGCAGCGCAGCATCGCGCACGAGGCTATCTGGCAACAAGCGCCGTCCCGACCACGCACTCGCGTTATTTGGCACTTCTCCTCCCTCAACAGGCAGACGCGCCCGAGCAGAATAAGTATAGAGGCCGATGCACAGATGTCCTGTCTCGGAGATTTATCGTACCGGAATCGTGACGTCGATGCTGCTCGCCACTGTGTGCCCGCCGCGGGCAACGAGGGCCCACAGTCGCCACTATGGCCCCGGTTGCTAGGACGGAGGACGGTGCGGCAGTTTTAGCTCCGTCTTCGTCTCCGAATAACGGTTTACGGCGTCGCGACGCGGACCGCGGTGCAAAAAATTGAACTTTGGACGTTTTGACAGACGCATCACGAATTGCGCAGACGCGTCTCCGATCCCTCGACACCGCGCCAGCTCTCCAATTCCGAATTAACTCCTCGCGACGTGGCCCTCTTCGCCTTCCTTTGTCTGCTCTCTCCCACCATGCCGCGCAGGCGAGCATATGCAAGCAGTGCGCGCTTTCCCGCAGCTGACGCGTCTGGCCACATGCACGGCCGCCTGAAACGCCTGGAGAGGCGCGCCGCCCACGGGGCCTCGTACAGACGACCAGCGCGCCCTGCACCGCTTCTCCGACACCGAATAAGAATACCGCTCACGCGCCTCGATATCGATATTGTCCGTCTACGCCCCGATCCGTGGTTCGCGCGAACAGCGTGGCGCGCGGTCGATCGCGTCGCGGGCCCGTCTACAGCTGGGGGCACGGGACCGCGAATCGCGGTCGCCAGTTCGAGTGGAACAGCTGGTAGTAGGGGCGCGGGGACGCGGGGCGGCGGGCCGCACGATATATGAGATACGAGATACGAGATACGATGCACCGCAGTCAATTCTGCTTTTTCACGTTTCCGCCTGCTTCGACACTCAAAATAATTCGTCAAGACGCATAAGCCTGTGGAGTGCGCACAGCCATTAACGAGCAAAGGACACACGACGGGGTGGGTGAAGGATTTGGATTAGCGGTGCGTGAGTAGCAAGAAGTCAGTAGCTAGCAGCCCCTGTCTTCGACTCTCCCTCACGCAGCTGATCCGCGCCTGTAATACAATGCGCAAGATACGCAATCCGCACCGCCTCTGGCTCGAGTGACGCGAGCGCGATATCCAATTTGCGGCGTGCTGCCGGGGTGGATCGCGGGTAGAGATAAGAGGCAAAGGAGGGCTGATCACCTGGGATGCGCGCGTGAGTTCGCCGGCGTACCTGAGCGCGTCACCTGTACAGTGCGCCGCGTTGTGACCTCGCGCGGCGGACCCCACGCGTCATATGCCTCCCGCCTATCGACCCCGTATACGACGCTTGCTGCGAGGTTGTAATGGCAGCATGGAGCGACGCTGGTCGTATCGCCCTCGTCGCCGTCGAGCGTATCCGTATCCGAAAGGCGTATCGATATCAGCTGCCGCCTGCGCGGGCAATTCGCAATCAATATGCAATACGCGAGGCAAACAAGTCGCCGGCGCCCGATCGGGGTGCTCCTCCCTCGAACATGAGCAAAGAGCCGGATAGGGGGTCGGGTCTTTGCGTCTCGTCTCGTCGCCTCTGCATTGTATGTGCCTGTCTTGTCTCGCAAGATCCCCGTTATAATTGGTGGATGGAACGCGAGGGCCGGGCAGGCGCGGGCTGTGGCGTGTCCGGATTGGAGTGCCCCGCCAGGCGATTGGATAGCCCCGCCAGGCGATTGGACTGTCCCGCCAGTCGATTGAACTGGCCCGCGAGACGATTGGACTGTGCCGCCAGGCGATTGGACCGCCCCGGGCAGGCCTGAGGCGAGGAGCGTGTTGTCGATTGCGCAAAATTGCTCCCGCACCCCCTTTCCGCTCGCCATACTACGTGGATGTGAATATCGACATCAATTTCGCAGCGCTGGCCGCTGGTGCCAGTGAGTCGGTTGGGCACGGTTCGCGTATGAAATTTCGAGTCAATGGAGTCTCTGAGGTGGCCGTGTTTGGGTATATTGTCGGGTGGAGAGGATGGGTCGGTATTGCGTTCATATTGCTTCGATTATGGGCTTGAGCACAGGAGTATCCACGTCAAATTGCACCGTGCACACAGTAATTATGGCTGAAAGGAGCATGCAGGCAGCTGCAGAATATTAATTGAGATAAATCTCCGTAATTCGCGTGCCTGGACATGCCTCCGAGTGGTCCTCGATTCTTCGCGCAGGCCACCCTCGTCATCACGCAGGCGCGTCGACCGTCGACCGCCCGACTCCGGCATCCGTCGGGGCGTCATATCGAAGTTCCCCCACCTGCGATACCCAGTTGCAGTCGAAGTCGTCGCGAGTGGCTTCTGAGTCCGAGCCCGAGGTCACACTCGCGATAGCGATAGCAGTCGAGGGGCGACATCATGAGTCATGATCGCGCTCCAGAGACAGTCTGGGGTGCATTGCGTATTGTTGACCGTGCGCGATGCTCGAGACGACGACTATCGGCCAAGCGCGCTGCCAGCGAACGGCCTTTGCAATTGAGGTCATGCTTCTGTCGCAGAAAGCAGTGGAAAGAAGCGCAACGTCTGTTGTCTTCGCTCGCTACGCGGGGTGTGAGCACGGCAGAGATTTTCGCAGATGCAGATTGCGTACAGATGCAATATGGAAGGATCCAAGGGTTCTACGAAATTCTTCGAAGGGGCGGGATGGGTTCACGCGCCGGAAGCGGGGGGCCAGCGATCGTGCGCGTATATCATTATTCTCGCGTAAGAGCAGGACGCTTGGCCGGCATGGTTGGCCCGTCTATGATCTCGTTGGCCCCCGCGTATATGTTTAGTCGCGCGTAAACGTCGCGTCGGGGGGCGAACGCGCGCGGATTGGCCGACGAGACACGGGCGTCGGGTGACGATGACGGCGACGACGGCTGGGTAGGGTGTGCCTGCGCGGGTGCGCATGCCAACTCGTGCGTTGCAAATGATCGCTGGCGGCTTGGCGATTCGCGACGCGAGGTGGTCCTTGGCCTGCGGGAGCAATAGCAGTCAGTGGCGCGCGCAGGGGCAGTGTCGCGTTTTTATTTTATTTTTGTTTTCTCTGCGACTGGGATGTGCAAGGCGATCGTTGGAGAGTTGGCGGGATCAGAAGGCGCACTGGGAACGGGGGGAGCGCCACTGCGACGGGCGCCAATGCGAGTGTCCGAAGGAGGCGGATGGATTTGGGCGCCTGCAGATGTACCGGATAGGGGTTTATTGGATTTGTGATGTGTGGATGAGATCTGGACAGCCGAAGAACCGGGATGATGGCAGCGTGGGAATACTGGGATCTGAGATGAGATCTGTGAGTGAATTGGAGATCCGACTCTCTCTCATATCCCTCTCTGTCTCTCTCACTTTCTCTTGTTTCTAAACATGTAATAATATTATACCCTCGCCCAACCACTTTCCATCCTCCCGCCCTTCATGCTCGAACTCCCCCACCAAC
>ALYI01004276.1:0-23278 GCA_001969225.1 Ceriporiopsis andreanae CBS 279.92 | reverse complement strand
GAACGGCTGGGCACGAGACTAGCAAACCGTCACGACTCTGCAAGACCCACGATACTGAGATGGCTGCTATGGGACTTGACGTGGCCGGCCTGCTGCCTCGGATAGCAGACATCGTGGAACTATCAATCGCTCCAGAAACAAGTCGTCCATTGCACTCCAAGCCAATCATTGTGCAGGCAGTGAGTCCCGGGCCCTCTTCATCCAACCCTCACCATTCTCGCGAAGTTATTGACAAGGGTCTGCAGGTCAAGGAACTGAATCATGATTTTACTAACGCTAAAGCGAACGTCAATCTGTTACCAGGCGGAGAGTTGCTCGTCGAGGAGCAGGACGAGATCATTGCGATGTTGGAGCAGCTCAAAGAAAATAAACGGTAATGTAGTGCAATTACAATGGCAACGTATATCGCTCATCATGAGCCTGTCCATAGACGCGTACTAAGCAAATTTGCACGCGACATTGCGCGACAGTCGCCCCCTGTACGCTGGAACACGACCTCGGAGGTGGATTCCACAGCGTCGACACCAACAGACTAACTCCACAAGGCTTATCTACGCGCAATCGTGTCTCGCTACCCTGTCGGACCGGTCTGAACTGGGGCTTCATCTTGTGTGGCCGTGGCGCCGGAGCGCAATAGCCAGAAAGCAAGTTGACGGCGGACGTTCAAGGCCAGAAGCGACACGGCGCACTCCTCCTCTGCGGGAAATTCCGAAACGTCTATGGATTTGTAGCCTCGTCGCCATTTTTGTATTTCACGTGTATGCTGGGGTATGTTCCACAGTGCCTACATCAAACAGGATGTACCCTTCAATTTTCTAACCGATTGCCTCCGGGTGGACGCTGGCCGCTCACCCGCTCGCCTTGACATATCAGTCTCTTGGCTCATCTTGCAATGGCGAGTTTTACGATGGGCGGGCGCTGACGGTCCCAAACGGCATGCGCCCACGGCGAGGTGTGTAATCCTTGCTGCTAAATATCCGGTGATTCCACCTCCTCCAATAGATCTTGAGTCATCGCATCTTCGTTCCCCAAGTATGTACTGCAGCAATTCCGAAGTAGTTGTGTCATACGCCGAGGTCAGCTATGCAGCCAAGCTTAGCAGCCGTCAATATGGGCCGACGCCCGTTACACGTCTACGTCGATTGGAACCTTGTGCGTTTAGGCTCTACAACTTCTCTATGAGCCTGGCGGCACTTGCTATGGTCACGGTAAGGCCGCTCACTAACTCTAGGTCATTGCAGGTATCACGGTGACATTGCGAGGCATACCGGCGCGAAACTATGCTGTACACGCGGACCGTCATGCATTAATTGGTCAAGCTCGGGGGCGTCCATACCAGGGAACCTTCGGCTGTTCGCATTCCGCAGTAACCACAGGCTTGAGTGCCTTGAGAAAAAACTACTACTAATAAGTGTGTATCATCCTGTACCGTCCCGTAAACCTACGATCATGAAGGGTTCGTATGTTGGGAAGTTCGAGGGCGAGACTGCGGGTCTGGCGATCGGCAAGCTTCGGCCAGCATGAATCGTTGAAACTGTTCGACTTCGCGACACTCAACAGCTCTCAGTTCTCTCGCACAGTGGTTCGAAATGACTTCCGGTTCGAAGCGCACGAGGGGAGTGGTCGTCGCAACAGCTTTAAAAGCGCGCCGAATGCGGCCATCAACAATCTCGGCCGGCGCTGTGCCGTCTAATTGAGCGTCAGAATTCGCGACCGTCCAAGTCGTTTCTCCCGACTCCCGACTCCAAGGACGCGTCGAAGTCAAGCAATCTCTTGAATATTCTCTCGATCATAACCAACAACACCCTATAATCATCTATTGTCTGCTATTATGTCCAAAGTTATCTCTTCCATCCGACAACGGTACGGTTTCGACATGAAAGTGAAGGAGGTAAAGGCGCGTCGTGCTCTCGAGCATCTGAGAGACAACATGCAGGAGGCATTGAAGAGGTGAGCACTGGAACTTAAATTCGTCTTTTTTTAGTAACGCGAAGACTGTCTAGCTTGTCTGAAGACCTTTACGCGAAGGATACACACTTTCTTCTCGAGTTCATCCAGAACGCAGACGACAACACATACAACGAAGACGTTTCACCTCGAGCTGTGTTTATGTTGAACTCAGGAGATCGGTGTCTGAGCATTGACTGCAACGAACGGGGCTTCTCTGCTCAAGATATAGAAGCTATCTGCAGCGTAGGAAAAAGCACGAAGAAGAATAAGGTTGGATACATCGGTACGTACATGCATCCCCATTAGTGTCTTACGATGGCCCTTCACATATCGTTTTCTAGGCGAAAAAGGCATCGGTGAGCCCAGAGCACGATCAAATCCCCGCCTCCCTCTTAGGGTTTCGCGTTTCAGGATTCAAGTCTGTGTTCAAGGTCGCAGAAGTGGTGTACATATCCTCTACCGAATACACCTTCAAGTTCGATAAGAGAGAAGAACTCGGAATGGTCATTCCCATTTGGACAGAAGATTATCCTGTCGACCCTGGATGGACGTCCTTCCAGCTAGAGTTGGCGGAGACGTCTGACCTCACGGTGCTGACAGATCATTTGAACGACATCCGCCCATCTCTCTTACTTTTTCTTCGGAAATTGCGATGCATTGAAGTCTCCGTTGACGACGCGACACGAATCTACTCCCGAATCGACCTTCCGGAGTCTATCACCCGACTGACTCGCCGACAAGGTGATGAAGATCCAGTCGCAACAGATTACCTCATTGTACGACGGACAACAAAAACATATTTACAAGAACCAAAACGGGAAGGCGTCGAGGAAAGCGAGATTGTACTCGCTTTTCCGATCTCTGCAAAGCGCACACCCGTAATCGAGGACCAGTCAGTGCATGCATTCCTACCCATAAGGACATACCCTATACCTGTGAGCCAGTCATGATCAAGTCTATACTGCGTCCTGACAAGTCTCTTGTCACAGTTCATTATTCAAGCGGATTTCCTTCTCGCCGCAAACAGAGAGGACATCCTGGTGAACTCCAAATGGAACCTTACGTTACGCCAGGCAATCGCACCCACATTTTGCATGGCTGTGATGAAACAACTGTGTGGTCAGCATCAGCTGCGCTACGACTGGCCTCAATATGTTCCTAGAAACTTCTCCGACGGATTCCTTGGCAACCTTCGACAATCCATAACTCAGACCCTGTCGCAAATGAAATGTCTGCTCTGCGCGGACCACAAATATCATCTTCCCAACCGGGTAATCATTCTCAGCGCAACCCACAAAGACGCAGAAGGCAATCCTCTGATTCCAAACGAGTTCATAGCGGAAAAGTACTACCTCCGTGACAGGTATAAGACCGCTCGTGACGGCGCATTTTTCAGAGAACTTGGAGCATGCAATATTTCCGCGCAGACTTTCTTGGTTGGGTTGGAGAAAATGGTTGACGCCGGGGTGTTCAGAAACAACGACGAGACGTGGCTGGAACTAGTCTGCGCTGCCCTCCTGACCTTCCACGGCAACCTACCTCCGTCGCGATCGTACGGTGCGCGAGAGCAATACATGGACTCTATCAGAAAACTGCCCCTCGTTCCTTTAGCCGATGGACGCTACACCGCTGCCTCCCACGCGAACATGTTCTTTGACATGCGGCTCGGCGGTATCCCGCACGACCTCGGTATACGCCTCGTCCGAGCACCGGAGGTGGCATCGTCGCATGACCGTCTCCTCCGCATTCTCGGCGTGCGCCAGGCGGACGCCGGGAACATCATTGCATGCATCGATAAGGTGCACGCCACTGATAGCCTGGACCGTACGCACTTCGCAGCACTCCCCTCGCATGCGCGATTTCTCTTCCATCACGACCGTGACAAGCGGCGGCCGGATTTCTGGGTCCTTACAGAGAAGGGAAACGCTCGGCGCGGCAAGGTCGTCTATATCGACGACCCCAATTCCATCCACAGCTCCATGCAGCGCTTCATCGATAAGGCGCAAGTACCAGTCCTACACGAATCATACTACACCCAAATTCATCAGAATTCCCGTGCCGAGTGGATTCAATGGCTGCAGTCAAAGCTCGCCCTCAACACTGCGCCAAGAGTGAAGAGCAAAGGCCTCTCTGACGAGTTCCACAAGTTCATCCAACAGGCAGACACTAAATTGCTCCTACAAGTGCTGCAGACGCATTGGCTCGCGATTGGCTACAAGCTGGTGGGTGCTGCTCTCAACCAACTGAAAGCGGTCGAAGTCGCCTGCCTCGACGGATCATCGAGACGCTTTGACAAGACATTTGTTAAACGTGGGGCCCTGCGAAAAATGAAAGACCTGGCATTCCTCCCCTTGGGGGACCCAGAAAACGAGGACTGGAATTTCTTGGAGAAGCTCGGTGTCTCCCTTACAGCGGACAGCATGAGCTATTTGAAGCTTCTCATACAAATGGCTGATAACGAAGCGGAGCCTACCTTAGAGGAGGTAGACGATATATATCGCCACTTGGAAGCCCGATTTGATGATGGGCACGAGTCGACAATCCGGTCAGTATCTTTCTCAGTTCTAGAGGAATGCCTGTTTGCGGGTTGCTGATGGTGCTACAACACAGCGAAACTTTCAGGGAGAAGCAGTTGATATTCGTACCTGCGGACTGGGCCTACACCGGTCCGAATTTGCGCGGATGGATTTCCTCCAAGTATGCCGTGCGGGACGGCCCACATTCCATGCAAACTAGGTTCGACGTTGTCCGGGCATATCCCTCCCGAAACAGGTTTTTCGAGGAGCAGCTAGTAGTACCACGCAGCCCGGAGAGCATATTCGTCCTCGAATGGCAGACATTGCTCAACGGCGACAAGAAGCTTCGAACAATCGCGCGGCAAAACGCTCTCATGAACGATATCTGCGAGGCGGTCACGGATCCTAGGCGCAAGGCCGGGCTTTCAAGTTGGCTGCCCCAGCTTGCCAAGATGAACGTTCTCCGTATCCGAAATCCCGATGGCACGTTTAGTCGTACGACGGCTAAGGGCGATTTCTACATCCCCGACAGGAGCGGGGAGCTCGCGGAGTTGTTCAAGGACGCGTGCGCTCTCTTACACACACCGAGAGAGCTTCCCTTGGTCCGCTTACGGCCTCTGTTGGATCACCCCGATTTCGCTGCAAATGTCAGAAAACTTGAAAACTGTGTCGGTATCGCGGTCGCATATGAAGGCGCACCTCGGCTCCTGAAGCCCTTATCGAAAACATTATCGTCACGATCCATATATATCAAGAGGTATGCAGAAATCCCTGGCGTACTGTATTGATTCCTGATGAGCTTGGGTGCCCTCAGGTTGTTGAATGTGAAGGCAGGCGGTGCATCTTCGCTACCATCTCGCATGCGTATCTTCAAAGTCAACGCTATTCGATATGACTATACATTTGGGAGCGTATCCCGAGAGAGTTACCGTGACATGGACGTCGATGCCAACACAGAAACCCACTCCACCGATGTCTACGTTTCAAAGACATGTCCAGAGGATGATTATTCTATTCTGCTAGCAGAGGAGTTGGCGAGAATGTTCCCTCAGCTTCTTCAGGGCGATCTTGTAACAGTGCTAGCAATGCCTCTCGGCGCGGTGCAGAGATATCTGGACAACAAGGGTATCCCGGAGATACCACCTGAAGATCTATCGGATGACAGTGCAGACGACACAGAGGATGGCGAGGATCAGGAGGATACCTTCAAGATGGAGGTCGACACCGATGTCGAGGACAACGCGCAGGAGAGGCCGAAGATGGAAGCCGACGGTCTCCCTTCACGCTCCAATGAGGATGCCCCACACTTCAATGAGGATCCCCCCTCCAGACCCGCGACACCGGAGGAGGCCGTCGACCGGGACGAGATCATACGGGCTATCGTGGGCCATAATATCGACGCAATTCTTCGCATGTCCTTCCCCCAACCACCCCCTTCACCTCCACCATCCGTAGCTTCACGCCGAAGATCCCGTCGAGTTCAGCTAAGAGGTGTTTCTTCATCACAGGCACAGACACAGACCGCAGACGCATCGCAAGTCCCTGAGCCCACGGATACGCCTTCTCGTCCTCGTAGACGAGCGGCACAGTTTGCGGCATCTGGAGGACGCTCCGCCAAAAGGCGACGAACAGCCTTAGGCTCAGGTATGAACATTGGTGACGAAGACATGCAGTCAGCGGGGCCGTCTGAAGGAGATCCAGTTCCGCCTATCGTTGGTGATAGTGCCGGGTCAGAGCCAGAGCCGGACCGACCGCAAGAGGATCTTGAGGCACCAGCGGATGTTGATCCCACCGCCAGCCAAATCGCTACTGGAATACTCGGAGAACTATATGTGAGTGCATATCTCGACGATGCGATCGCACGTCGGCTCACAGTTGCCTCTAGATGTACAAGATTTTGAAGGACAAGCTCAAGTTGCCGCGATTCGATGCGGAAAACTGGACAAGCCATCGCCGCGGAAATGTCCCCGGCTTCGTCGCATACGAAGGACCGTCTCTCGCAGATCTCACATACGAGGATAAAGACGGTGTGTTGACGGAGCACTTGTACGGAAACGAGCGTCGTGTGGCCTGGAGCGGGAAATGGCCCACCTACCACATCGAAGTGAAGTCGACCGCCGGCGCTTTGAACATGCCATTCCGTATGAGTCAAGAGCAGCTGCAGACAGTGAGTCTTTGTATTCGCCCAGCGTACACGTTTTGACCGTTGTCGCAGGCTTCACGACTGTCACCGCGGAATCCGGACGCTATACCTCAGCACGTCTACATCATCGCTCGCGTGTGGTCCGCGCAATCGGTGGCTGATATGACGTTCCAGATGTATACTGACCCGCATCGTCTGCTTTATGATGGCGAATTGCAGATTTCTTCGGATGTAGATGTGGCTGTCGTCGGTGTTTGATATCTGCGTAGTACAGCCTGTATACTAGCAGCAGCACGAGTGGGCACGTGTATATAGCCCGTGTCATGATAGAACATGGCCAAATTTCTCATGTGGTTCGATTTCAGGTGAACCCCAAGCTCGGCCGAGACCGTAGCCAGCGTCAAAGCTGACCACCTTCCTTTCTGAACTTTCTTGTCCCAATCTGGCACGAATTTACGGTGGTTTGAAAAGCACTTGATACCGGCGGGCTGGTACGCAGACTGCATATCTATGTATTTCGCGCTGTGCATACGGGCGGACAGGCTTCTGGGGCACGCAGAGTGGGAGTGTCTAATTACGCGAAGTGAAGGCTCGAGCGCGCAAAATTTCTGCCTACTTTCCACAAGACTGATGGCGAGAACATATCTGTCGGGGGTGACAACAACATTCGCACGTGCCACATGATAGATGCAAGCTCCTTGTCCTATATACGCTGGTCGGTAAGCAGCTCTGCGATGATATAATGTGCGCATCACGCACCTTCATGGCTGCATCGATGAAAAGATCCAGATACCATCGCGCAAAGGAGCCCTTGCTGAGAGACTCTCCCTTCACGGGACGGGTACTCGCAAACCCATAGTCTGCACATGTCTAAAGTCAGCGTGGCATGATACGATGCATGGTACTATAAACCCACCGAATGTCTTCGTGGAGTCCCTAACAAGCCTTATATAGTCAAATGTCCCGGAATTTGAAACGAGAATGCGGCTCACCATAGCGCTTGACCATGATGTCCGACAGCGCGGAAGAACGACCGAGAGAAGTCCGCAGGCAACGTGTCGGAGTTTCCGGACGAAACGACAGGCTTGGTGGAAGCGAGCAAAGAGTTGAGTGTAGTCACTCCCATCATAGCTTTGCTACATCCTTGGCTGCCGGTATCATCAGTACGGACTCGGAGCAGAGGAAGACAAAATACGTACGCGTAGATGGGATTCAAGTGTAGTACGGCGTCGCCTACCGCCGCGAGGTTGACAGGCAGATCAGGCACCTTGTGGTATTGGATATTGGAGCATGGACCTGTAAACATCTGAGCGCTCTGCAGTCGTACGATGATTGTAGCACTCACGGATTCTGAGGGGTTTGAACCTCGGGGCGCCGTCGCTAACCAGCACACTGAGAGTGTCAAGGAGCCACGAGGGTACAGACTCAATCGCGTTCAACGTCTTCACGAAATGCTCAATGTCGCCGGCTTCCAGCGGCAGGCTGACGTCCCCCCAACCGCCGCAACACATTTGCACTGTGAAATCTTCAGAACCTGGATTGTGTCATGCGAGATAGGACTTACTGGTGTCATTGTCCATCTTTCCGAGGACGAATCCGGTGTCAGTCAATTTTGGGTGTGGGACGAACGTGTACAGCCATCCTGCGTTATCGTAGCCACCGGGAATGGGCATGGCCCGCTTCATCTCCTCAGAGACATCGAATGTGATGGTGACATAGTACAGCCGCTGGTCGTACTCGAGCCTGACATCTGGGGCCATTTCGTATCCGGCCTTCTTCAGCCATTTGAAGCCAGCTTGACTGTCGCCGGAACAATCTGCATTGCATGATAGGTGATCAGAAGACGATGCAGTGTTCGGGGTGACGAGCACGTACCAACGACCAGTGCGGGATCGTTGATCGACACCTCCTCGCCGCTGGGAGTTCTCACAGTCACTGCATTCACGCGAGGATTGGTCCCTTTGTCGACTTCCAAGCCGCGTACACTGCCGATCAGAGTGCGCACATTCGACGAGGAGCCAAGGACGAGACGGCGAAGGAGGTTTTCCAGGTGCGGGCGTCGAATGTACATCGTCTCGGGCAGCCGCTGGAACTTCGCCTCGTACTCTTCGTGAGGCGCGGGTAGTAAAACACCGCCGAAGTATGGTTTGACATCACCAGGCGCGATACTGCCGCCAACGTTAGCGCGATTTGATATGTCGGAGCGACGACTTACTGCCCGCCGGCCCGGGTGAGCTCATCCTTGAAGTTAGGCCATAATCTACACATCCCGGCATATACGAAGGTGAGGTAACCTGTAGGTCTGTTAGTGTTTTTGCCTCGTATGAAGATGTAGCCACCGTACCGTGAAGGGAATCATATTGAGCTATGCGGGCGCTGGGCTTCGTGCGCTCAACTTCGTTCAGCTCCGGGTCAATGAGAAGGACTTGGGTGAAGTGGTCGGAGCACACGCGGGCTGTGAGCAATCCGGAAATGCTTTACAACACGTCAGATACGGTTGGCAAAAGTCCTACAAGGCTCTCCCACCTTCCGCCACAGACCACCGCGGTGCCCCGTATTTTCTTGTCGCGTTCCACACCTAGCAATGGTAGCCCATCGGTAGTGATGAGACGTTTCACGAGGTACTGACGACAGAGGCTGCCTAAAGACTTCCAGATAGATAGGATGCTGATGTAAGTGATGATGCCGAGTAGCGCAAGGAGGCTCAGGTCTTGGGGCAACGTCAGCGTCATTTGGGGGGTTTGCGGAGGGTGCAGGATGCATGAGCGATATGTTGGAGTCTTTTATGTTCCACGGAAAAGAAGAGCGCCATATGGCTGACGTTTGCCAGTTAACGCTCTTCTCGACGATGGTACGATACGAGAAATCCTCATGATCCACCACGGGCGTATGTCTACGGGGAATCTGACAAACATGAGCTTAAGAAGATCTCGGGGTTCAGCGAGATACTGGAAGTCTGCATAACACCTCAGCCTTGGCAGCTAGTTTGGCACTACAACCGCGCGCCGTATCAGAGCATGAGCTAAAGAGACAAGAAGAGCGGAGCGCACAATTGCCACTAGTGGGTCGCCGCATATCTCGTTTGCGAGCCATTGTTTAGTGCATGTTATGATTGCGGATACAGTGGCGATGAAAGCGTGACGAGCCGTGTATCGCTTGCTGTCTAGGGACACGCGCTAAGATAGCCGGCAGCCAGTCAAGGGTACATGCAAATGCAAGGAGTAATATCGACCTCACTTCGATGTGCGGCTAGGAGGCATCTGTGAGGCAAACAAGCGAGCGTCAGGAAGAATCACATGTAATCAGTATCATTCCTACTCCCGTCTGGTGCTTTCTGGTGATGTTCAGCGATAGGCTACAGCCGGAAGCTTGAGCTAGACCAAAGTGGAGTTCGACAATTATACGGACGCGCCGATTGCGGGGGCTATAGCAAGACTCCATACAAGAATCGTACCATCCGTGCGGTGTTCCGGCTCGGTGATACTGTATGCTTCGAAAACGCGCATCTTCAGGCCGTGGCCGCCGTGCAGAGGACCCGCGTGCAAATGATCTGTGGGCAATCAGGCCAAAACGTACGTGGCACATACCCGATGTCGTCGAAGCGTTGACCTTCGTGGTGTAATGTTTTCCGACGAAGGTCCGCCGCGGTG
Organism: Ceriporiopsis andreanae CBS 279.92; assembly: GCA_001969225.1. NCBI lineage: Eukaryota > Fungi > Basidiomycota > Agaricomycetes > Polyporales > Meruliaceae > Ceriporiopsis > Ceriporiopsis andreanae. Next base: position 13,019 of record ALYI01004276.1, on the reverse strand, counting down.
GATCGCTGAGCGATAAATTAACGGCAATCGTCGCAATACTTACATTGTACTCAGAAGACGACTTGAACAAGACACCCCGCGCATAGTGTATCGTACGATCGACGCGTCCAGTGACCTGACAAGAGTTCGTACGCTGCCAGACCATCAGACCGTGCTTGCCATCATGTAGGGCCGCCATTACAAGCATAAAGGTCCTTTGAAGTTGATGTCAGTAGAAGATTGAGCTGTATAGTGCGTCCTTTCTGGCTGTGCACGTACTTGAATAGCCCTCGAGATTGACGATGTTGAAGTGTTCCCCCTCCCCTTGCGACCGTCGGTGCTAAAAAATGTATTAGGCCATAAGGCCAAGTTATCTAACGCTTTATTGCCACGTAAGCTTCCCGATAACAACGTAAGTATCGGGCGATTAACCCCAAACGACACACTAAATATCTAGCACTCGACGACGACCAACGGCTGTGCAGCTGCTCATGTTACCACTTTATTTCGCTTTCTATTCTGCTTTGTGAAGCACATATCTGGTACACAGCTTGTTCTCAAGCTTGGTAGATGGACGGACACCAGCACACACTGTCTGCGGGGTCCTCTTCATCCTCTGCCATCGACCTCACGGGAACACCTACTGGACTCGGCAGCTCCGTCCCTCCCTCACCTTCCCTGACGGCTTCAGAAAGCAGGGGCGCGTTTACGCGTCGTCGGACGAGTTGGGCAAGGATGGACGCAACGGACGACCCGCTGCGTTTTGATCTAGCCGACACGGACCCGCGGACAAGTACACCCCAACGGACGGGCCAAGCTGGCTGGACCATGCACGACGACCCGTTCTTTTCTCCTACTGCAGAAGATAGCCCGCCTTTTGAGCCTGCAGACCTGTCGTATGGAAGAACGTACTCTACTGCCCAGCCGGGCCCGTCGTCCGCGTCACTCATCTCTTCGATATATCGCGCGAACGAGCCAGACGGACACCGGGAGGACGACGAGGCAGCACTGACAGGAAACATGTCTCGTCCAGGCACGAGTAGTAGCAACTACCGGCAGAGCTTGGACGCGGATCCCGAACGGTCAGCAGCTGCGAGCTCAGCGCGAAGTCGGCGGACACTACGATACAGCACGTCGCCATCACCGCTGCGCAAAACAGGAAACCGGCTAATGACACTGTCGCGCAATATCCGGAGGGTGTCTCTTCGGGTAGTGAATATGGCGGGCATGGGCATAGAAGAACACGTACGACTTGCGGATGTGGAGGACGAGAAAGTCGCGACGGATGACGAGGAAGAGGAGAGCTTGGACGACGAGGAGACGCTGCCGGACCTTTCGAAGACACTTCCGATCCGCGGTCGTACACTGGGTTTCATGGGACCAACCAGCAAAGTGCGCTTGGCGATGTTCCGCTTTCTGGTTTACAGATGGACGGAACCTCTCATACTATTCTTAATCATCTGCGATGCTGTCATCTTGACCATACAAGCGGCGCGTAATGTGGCCCTTCCTGCCGATGGAGATGGTACTCCTCTACAGATCAGCGGTTATTTCCATCAATGGGAAGATTATGCGTTGTTTGTGCTGTTCGTGTTCTTCACGTGAGTTCTTTCAATCATTCTACTGGTACGAGTACTAAGGTCTGAGATTCTACAGTCTCGAAATGTTCGCGCGAATCTCTGTCACTGGATTACTTCTGGACCCGGAAGTCCCTCTGTCCACCCTCTTTACCTCGCCGTTCTCTTCGTCCGTGGATCCTGCATTCCCAGCCTCTGCTTCCATCGACCCCTCAACCCCATTCACTAGACAACCATCACTCGCTCGATCTGCTTCACAGACCCAGATGCTTGCCCGCGGCAACTCACTGACCGATCGACTGCGGCGCTTCCGCTACAACATTTCCCGCCCCTTCGTCTTGAACCACACCATGTCTATATCGAAACCAGCGGCGCCAGGGTCGTCCTCAAGGCCTCGACCTGAACGCAGGAGCTCCTCGCGGCCACGTTCCGACACCACCCAGTCGACGACACCCATGATGGAGAAGGCAAATCAGCTGCACGCGCGCATTCGCGACCCATCCCAACCAACGTTCTTCTCGCGCGCCCTGCGCTCGGACAACGGTGATGCACTCTCCCTCCCATTCCGCTTAAGTGTTCAGACTGCACACGAAACGACGCAGCGTAACTTGCCATATCTCCGTCACAGCTGGACGCGGATCGACTTCGTGGCGGTGCTCAGCTTTTGGGTCGCGTTCGCCTTGTCCATGGCTGGCGTGGAACGCGGCGATTACCACATCGGCGTGTTTCGCGCGATCAGCGTGTTGAGGACGGCACGGTTGCTGGCCATCACGTCTGGTACGACTGTAAGCTGCTCATTATCATTGTCGTGTGTCCATGCAGTTCGCTCACACGGTGGATAGACTATAATGCAATCTTTGAAGACCGCGCGGCCGCTTCTTGCTAGTGTGGCGTACTTCGTCTTGTTCGCTATGGTGCTGTTTTCGTATGTATCTTCCGCTTATCAATGAGCGTTTGTGGTCTCATCTCGATTATCAGCATCATCGGCATACAATCTTTCAAAGGGTCATTCAGACGAAGCTGTCATCTGCTGCCTACTCTTGGGGAGGCCGAGATACCCCTGTCTAGTGGTCAGACGTGCGGTGCCTATGTGGATCCCGACACGGCAGAAATTGTTGGCTATCTTGCCAGCGACAATGTCACCCACGGCTCTGTCAAAGGGTATGTCTGCCCGCTGGGACAAATCTGCCGCGAAGACGATGGTAATCCGGAAAGCGACATCGAAAGCTTCGATACAATCTACTACTCTGCTTTGCAAGTAGTCATCGTGTCGTCCGCGAATGGCGTACGTACCCATCCTTTTCATCTCTGCAAACTACACCATGACTGACATTAGTGCATTGGTGCGTAGTGGTCGCCCCTCATGTACTCCATGATGGACGCCGAGTTCTTCGTATCCTGCTTTTTCTTCATCGTTTGCATCGTCGTGCTGAATTTCTGGCTCATCAATCTGTTCGTCGCTGTGATCACCAATACCTTCTCCGCTATTCGCAAAGACACAAATAAGAGCGCATTCGGCGCTGCTCCGTAAGCGCATACAAAGCCCTCAAGTCGCGTCGATTACTCATGAGCATGTCCGTTTTGCCGCAGTTTGGCTCCTGTTATCCAAGATGGAGACGAAGGCTGGTCCATCGTTGATGGCAGACGCGTCGCCAAGACCAATCGCGTCAAGGAAATTTACGAGAGCGTGCGATGGTGCTGGGTTGGTCTCGCACTCGCTTCCCTTGTTCTCCAGGCGACCAGAAACGTCGACGTAGGACCTACGCACCAAGAGATCCTTGACAAGGGCGAGCTTATTCTCACGATCGTCTTTGACATCGAGCTTGCCATACGCCTTGTTGCCTACCTCCCAGACTGGCGTGCGTTCCTGGCGCGGGGACAGAACTGGCTGGACTTCATTCTAGCTGTCGGGTCGTCGGTCATCCAGATACCCTTCATACATCGGTCATCGTTGTATCCCTGGCTGACCATATTCTCCATTGGCCGATTTTATCGCGTCATTTTGGAGATTCCACGCATGAAGCCTCTCTTGGTGCGTTCATTTGCCCTCAATATATCGAAGGACCGCTCATTGTTCCTCTGCAGCTGGCCGTCTTCGGCAATATGTACGGCCTTGCCAACATGACACTGTTCCTGCTCCTGATCAACTACTTGACTGCGCTTGTGGGCGTCCAGCTCTTGCGCGGTGATGTTCAAAGCGCGGATGGCCAGCTCGTCGATTGGGGAGAGATCTTCAACTCGTTTCTAGGCATCTACCAGGTGTTCTCGTCGGAAAATTGGACGGACGTGTTGTACGGTGCTGCCCAGCCTGAAATTCCTCTCAGGCAGTCGGCGTTGATAGTATTGTTCATTTCCGGGTGGATGTTCTTTGCGAACTGTAAGCCTCGTGTTGCTCGCTTACTTCGTAAGCTAACTCTTTTGGTAGATATCGTTTTGCAGATGTTCATTGCCGTCATCAACGAGAACTTCGATGTCGCAGAAGAGCACAAGAGGAGTCGCCAGGCGTCACATTTCTGGGCAGCGCAACGTCCAGAAAAGGCGCGTGCGGCTTGGGTGCGCCGCTTGAACCCGTACCGCTGGTTCCAAGCAAGGCCGAAGGCGATAGCTGTGGATCAGCTTCCATCAGGGCTCGTTCTTCCGATGCAAAAGAGCTTAGTGCAAGATTATTCCTTTCCAAACATGAGCATGCGTGGCGGCGTCCAGGTAAGATCATGCGCCTCTACCCGTGCTTTAGCTCAAAGTCTATCACTAGAATGCAGGTCCGAAGGGCGGCCCGCGACATATCTCTCAGAAGTCCTTGAACTTGCTGCAGAATCTCTTCACTGGCGAGAAAACCCAGGTCGACGTCCCTCTCACTACCATTCGCGGAGCTCGGCGGGATTCAATCGTCAATCACGATGCTATCGACGAGGAGACGGAGCGCCATCTGTAAGTCAGTTTATTAAACCGTCGAACACATGAAGTAACGCTTCCTGCAGTGAAGTACTCGCGGCGTTGAACACGGAGGCCGTCAACACAGAAGACCTGAACGACATCCTGTACGAACGACGCGCTCAGAAGGCCGATTTCATCCGTGATCATCCCACCTATGACAAGACGTTTTGGATCTTCTCCCAGAAAAATCCTCTGCGGCGCGCCTGTCAGAAACTGGTTGAACCGGCCAATGGCGAGCGCATCTTTGGCTCTCCCCCATCACCAATCGCGCACCCTATCTTTCAGCTCATCCTGCTATTGACCGTGCTAGCTGGCGTCGTAGTAGAGTGGATCGCTACTCCCCTCTACCGTCGTGGTTACTATGCACAGCACGGATACATTCGCGGATCCTGGTTTGACATTGCGGAGACATCTTTCGGGTTCACTCTCTTCGTCGAGTTCATCATCAAGATCATAGCGGACGGGTTTCTGTTCACACCCAACGCGTATATTCGGAGTATCTGGAACATCCTCGACTTCTTCATCATGCTGGGAATCATCGTCAACGTCACGACCGGGCTCATCTTCATTGGTGGCCTGAGTCGAGTAACACGGTCGTTGAAGGCGCTGAGAGCTCTCCGTCTCGTCACCCTTATCGACAAGATGCGATCAACCTTTGAGTCGCTCATCATCTCTGGTGCGGCTCGAATCTTGGACGCAGCGTTGCTCGCCATCCTCTACATGATCCCCTACGCTGTGTGGGGCACAAACATCTTCTCAGGTCTTATGAACGAGTGCAACGATGGGAATTCCACTGGGTTGGCCGATTGTGTCAATGAATACAGCACTACCGTAGTCGGTGATTCATTTAGCTACATGGTTCCCAGAGTGTGGGACAATCCCGCACCATCCACGACCTTCTCGTTCGACTCTTTCAGGGCCTCCCTGCTGATCTTATTCGAGATCGTGTCACTTGAGGGGTGGATCGACGTCATGACGGTCGCTGTCAGCATCACGGGCAAGAACGAGCAACCTCGCCAAAATGTCTCACAGGCAAACGCAATATTTTTCCTCATCTACAACCTGCTCGGTGGAGTCGTGATCCTTACCCTTTTCATCAGGTATGTTGCCTCCCTCTCGTGTCCACACGTTACTGACAGTCATCTAGTATCATCATCGGGAACTTCACCTCGAAGACTGGAAGCGCCTTACTGACGCAACCACAGCGTGAATGGATCGATCTTCAGAAGCTCATCAAACGGCAACGTCCTTCGAAACGCCCGAAAATCCGGCCCACATGGGCGTTCCGGGCATGGTGTTACGACCGAGCAGTGCACAAGCATGGCTGGTGGTATCGCATGATGACGGCCTTGTTCATCTTGCATGTCGTTGCCTTGATGTGCGTTTCAATCATTCTTCAGTCTGACTTGCGTAACCGTTTGCAAACGCAGGACCCAAACATTCGCCTCGCAGCATGGCTTTGACGAGTTGCGCGGTAAGCAAACATGTATCTCGAAGTTAGACGGCGGCTGATCTTTTGGTGAGCGCAGACGATTTTTTCCTCTTTCTGACGATCGTCTACATCCTAGACATCACCGTCAGGCTGTACGGTCTGGGATGGAGCAGTTACAGTGCCAATGGCTGGAATCTATTTGACATAGTCGTCGCTGGTGGCACCCTTATCACGATCCTGGTGGTTCGTTTTAACACTGGTGGTTTCTCCGTTCAACAGCTGCAAAAGCTGTTCTTAACGTCGATCGCTCTCAAACTGGTGCAACGTACGAATAGCTTGAACAAATTGTTCAAAACCGCGGTGTGCGTACTTCTTCGTCTACAATCAAAAGAGATTTCACTGATGGGATTTGGCAGAGCGAGTCTACCGGTCATTCTCAGTCTGTTGAATTTGTGGCTCGTTCTATTCTTATTCTTCGGTATCCTCTACGTGGAGGTATTCAGCATGACAAAGTGGAACTCCGGCGAGACTCGGAACCAAAACTACTCGACTATGCCAAAGGCTCTAGTAATGCTCGCTTTCATGACTACGGGGTAAGCAAATCCTTCGGCTGTCTGCTAGCGGTGACTAATGTGCCTACAGAGAGGGCTGGAATCAGTATATGCATGATTTGTACGTAGGGGGGCTGTGCGCGTCCTGTTCAATGCTGACGAAGTCGTAGTGCTTTGGAATATCCACGTTGTACCAACTCAGGGGACTCAACCATGGATTCCGACTGCGGGAGTTCTGCCTGGTCGTTCACGTTGTTCATTGCATGGAACTTGCTCAGCATGGTAATTATCCTAAAACTATTTGTTACCATACGCTAACTAGTGCTCGTTGACAGTACATATTTGCTAACCTGTTTACTGGTATGTCTGTTCGGTACGTATTGCAGTCTTCGCGAACTAATGGCTTTGTAGGTGTCGTGGTCGAGAGCTTCTACTACGTCTTCCAAATGACCGGAGGTGCTAAAGAAATTACTCGAGAAGAAATGCGTTCGTTCAAGAAAGTTTGGGCCGAGTACGCAAATCCCAAGACAGGCTTTCTTGAGCGTGACAAGTTTGTCGCATTCTTTGGCGTGAGTGCACTATCTAGATCTAGTGGGTTGAATTCTGACACAGGAAGCAGAGACTATCCGGCATCTTCGAAGTCAGGATCTATCCGCCCGAGTACAGCATCCCACAGCTCGTCTCAAGGACGTCACGAGAGAACACACGCAAGTCACCGCTTCTTTCCTACAAGGACACAGACGGCGGGATCGACTTGAACAAACTGCAGGCCAATTTGAACGGGATCGACAGAGCCGCGATCAAGAAGAGAAAGAATCTCTATAACCACCTGTACCATGAAGCGCGCATATCGCATGAACCGGGGAAGGGAATATCATTCACCAACATGCTTCTTCTCCTTGCCCACCACAAGTTGATCGACGATAGGGAGGCGTTGGTGTAAGTATCCCTTTCCACATCTCCCATCCGCGATCTGACTCTTGCACAGACTTCAGGACCTGGTCGTCAGGACCGAAACCAATAAACTCGTCACAGACTTGGTTGACTTCGATCGGGTGCAGTCATTGCTTCTCATGATATCCCATCGACGACGGTATCTGGCCATGAAAGAGCAGGCACGGCTGCAAAAGCTCTTCCAAAGTGGTGAGCTTGCCTCCCGCTGCGCCCATACCGCTGCTGCTAACTCGATGTCGCAGGCGTTCCGGACATTGTCGTCAGCGGCGGAGAGCCGACTACGCCGCCACCAATACTCACTTCACGCGACATTACGTCTCCAAGTCAGGATGCCCTTGCGCGATTCATGGACACAGATACCCCTCGTGGATATTACACCGGTCATTCGCCAGAGTTTTCGTTATCTCAAGAGACCCCGTCGAGATCGACGCTGCAGAGGAGTCGTAGGATTAGCGACGTCAGCATGCTGTCTAGTGGAGATGCAACCGCTCGTAATTCGTGCGTAGTTTCATGCTGCGTGCAATAGCCGTTAGACTCAAGTTCTGTTGTCAGATTCGATGATCCTTCACTTAGAGACGCTCGCCCCAACGATGGCGAGACACATAATATCATTAGTGCGATGCAGAGCTCTATTTGGGGAGGTAAGTCGCTAGCGGTCTACGCCTTGCTCATCGGCTGACAACATACGCAGAGATGCTCGCGGAGGCTGCGGAGGAGGAGTTGTAAATTCTGTCGCTCTTTACCACCAATTATTTATTCTCAGGGACAATTTGCGGATCACACACACATCGGCTTTCCCATGTAGAGAATGCACTAAGATATCATGCACTAGTACTGTAGAGTACCATGTTCTCATATAACTTATTCGGCGCATGTCAGGACACATAGATTGCAACATGACGGAGGATGGGGATATGCATAATGTACATCGTACACGAGACACTCAAGATCTGCCCTGCATGTGGCGGGGCCGCCAGACACCCTTGGCCGGTACCTTTTGGAAACCGTCGTCCTCTTCCTTAGTAGGGGCGGCTGCCGCCCTTGGGGCGGGAGATTGGGGACGAGACCCGTTCGATGCAGCAGGGGGTTCGGCTTGTTTGGCTGCCTCACGCGCACGCCACCCACCGCCTCCGCCGCCCAGCGCACCAGGACGATACTTGGCAGGTGCTGCACCGTCGGCAGGCAACGCTGCGGGGGCGCGCGTAGGCGTCGCAGGAGCACGCGTGGGTGCAGCAGCGGCGGGCGGTCCGGGTCGTCTCCAGACGTCTTTCTCCGGTGGCGCTGCGCGCGGCGCAAACGCGCCACCGCTCCGCGCTTTCTCGCGTTCGGCCGCACGCCGCGCCTCCGCATGGGCCAGTGCCTCCTCCTCGCGCTGCTGGCGCCGACGCACTTCCTCCAAGGCAGCAAGACGCTCCTCTTCGCGTTGCTTGCGCAGCGCGGCAGCCTTCTCCTCCTCCTCGAGCTTTTTAGCCTCCGCAGCTTCTCTTTCTGCAGCCTCCTCGGCCGCACGGCGTTCTTCTTCTGCAATGCGTTCTGAAACAAAGGTTCAATATCCTCGAGAGCGTCTGTGGTGGCAAATCACGTACCTGCTTCTTTCCTCGCCTCCTCTTCCTCTCTCTCGCGCCTGATGCGCTCCTCCTCCGCGCGGCGGGCCTTCTCCTCCTCGCGTTGTTTCGTGATGAACTTGCGCCTCTTCTCTTTCTCCTCCTCGATCTTCTTCTCTGACATCTGCTGGCGCTTTTCGAACTCCTCGCCCCGCCTGTTCACGACGACGTCGCGGAAGGCCTTGTAGTCGCTGACCACCCTCGCTAGCCGCTTCTTCGTTTCTAGATCCTGCTGGTGGGCAAGCTTCGCCGCTTCGAGGCGCGCTTTCTGGGCGGCTTCGTGCGCGGTCTTGTCGCTGGCTTGCTGGATCTCATAGTCCTTGGCGAGCATCGGTCGCTCCTCCTTGCGGTAGGCGCGCTCCACGTGGTCAAGGCGCTTGGCCGCGATACGCATCTTTTCGGTGAGCTCCTTCTTCTCCTTCTCGAGCTGCTCCACTTGCAGCCTCATTAGATTGTCAGTGCTCAGGTTCTCCATGTCCTATCAGATCACAGTGAGGTCGCGAAATTGGGCACGAGACCGATGAAACTTACGCTGATGTCAACCTTGAGACTGCCCTTCTCTTTGAGACTCTGTGCGAGCTTCCTGGCCTCCTCGGTACGGATAGTCTCAATCTCCTTCCTGGCGCGTTCGAGTTCCTTTCGTCGAACCTCTTCGAGGACCCTGCGTGCCTCCTCATCGCGCTCCTTGCGGCTGAGCTCCGCGCGACGGCTGGCGTCCTCCTTCTCCTTGCGTGCAGCCAGCTCAGAAAGCAGCTCGCGACGACGAGCAACGATGGAACGGCGGAGCTGTAGGGCCTTGCGCTCGGCGTTTGCCGCGGTCACCAGCGCAGTGAACTTGGCCTTCTGCTCCTCTTCAGGGAGCGACTCCGGCGGGTAAAGGGTCGCGAGCGAGTTGTGCAGGCACTCGGCGAGGCCGCTGAGGCGTGTACGAACGACGTCGGACGTGGATGGCTGTATGGCGTTGGCGGTCGCCATCGTGGACGAGCTCGGGTCCTCGATGATGGAGAAAGTGTTGTCGACAAAGGTGATGCTGCCTTCTGTGTGGTTCACGCGGATGTTCAATTCCCCGCGGCGCGCGCAGCCCATGATGTACGCCTCGACCTGCTCGTCGTCGAACCCAATATGGCCTTCTGCGCTCGCATCGCGCAGCGGTACAACGAGCTCAAGAAGGTTGGAAATCTTGATGGAAGAATACACTTGCGACAGCTGGGACAGGAGACGGGAGAGGAGCGCGTGCTGCAAAAGCGGGAGGTACGGCGCGTAGCTGGCGTCAGAGGCGAGAGTAGAGAAGAGAGGAGCGATCGACGAGCAAAGCGTGAGAGGGTCAAAAGTGACTTCTAAAATGTTGTACAGAGAGGTGATAGGCTCCGGGGAAAGCTTCAAAACGTTGCGCGACAGCTGACGTATAACAACTCAGTACAAGTGATTATCGGCATCGAGGTGTAACTTACGGCATCTTTCAAAAGACCAGCGCGCGTAGGCGTCTTGCTGAGCCCGAGGAGAGCGGTCAGGCGGGTGTTCTTACCCTTGCCGTCTTCCGCTGCTCCCTCGAGCGCCTTAGAGCCCACCGGCACCGCGAGGGCGCTGACGAGAACCTGGCCGGCGAGCCTACGTAGCTCTTCGTCCGACTTGCCGCCCATAGCGAGGACAATCGAGTAATAGCGGCCCCAAGCGGCGGCATGGTACAACGCGTTCCCGCTCATGAGGAAGATCTTGGTCAGTTTCTCGTAGTAATTGGCCATCATCGCCGGACGGGGTGCCTTCTTCGCCATCGTGAGCAGATTGTGCACATCTTCGACCGAACGGAACGCTTCCTGCCAGAGCTCTAGCTCGACGGACGTGTTCAATTGCGCGAAGCGTGTGTCAAGGTAGTGCTGCAGTGTCTCCGGGTCGGAGAGGTTGATCGAATGCGGTTGGTGGGCGTATTTGGCGACGTTGGAGAGATGCAAGCGGAGAGTCTCGCACAGACGGCGAAACTCAACCTTGCGCTCGTGCTTCAGACAAAAGCGGAAGGCTTGCTGGGCAATTTGCTACGGAAAATGGTTCAGCACACCCGAAAACATGAGCGACGCGACACGCACCTGATAGATGCCCTCCAGCCGCGCATTATTCTTTAGCGTCTCCAATGCAGTGCGGTAGCTCTCCCACAGAAACTTGAGCCAGGGCGTGACGAGAGCCCTGTCTGTCCTGTCCTTCGTCTGATCCCCACTCACTGCGCCGAGCAAGATGCTCTCTGGCGTCTCGCTTGCCTCCAAATCATCTACTTCGACGGCGACTGCTTTGTCCGCTTTCTCCTGCGCCTCCTGCACCTTCGCGTCTGAGAGTTGCAGAAACCGGTTGATGACGACCTCGATCGAGCCGACGCTCGTATTTTGTGCGATATTCTTGTATTGCATGAGGCCTTCCTTGGCGGTACGGCCCTTGCGCATGTCGACACAAAGCTCGATGAAGCGCAGCATGATCGGTTCGAGCGATGCGAGAGGTGTCGACCGGAATCGTTTAGACGAGAACATCTCGGTGAGGGATTGCAGGGCTGCATGATTCTGACCGACGGAGACAAGGCCCTCTGCCTGCTTGAGGACTGTCTCTGGTTTTGAGAATGGCGCCATGATTGTTTCTGCGCAAGCTGTAAGTGATAGGATATCCCACCATAGACTTAAGCGTACATATATGCCAACTCTAGGCAGTGAACAATTCGATGGTCGTGGAAGGCGTGCTGTACACCGCCGTCTGTACTTCGAGGTCGTCGTATGTGCACAAAAGTTTCGGTTAGGTTCGGCAGACACGGCCTCAGATCACACTCCGACTAACCGAATTTGGACAATTCCCGCTAACTTTTCATTATCCGATTGATTGGACGGGAGCTGGGTAGGACGTTGCACCCACCCGACTATGTTCTCCAATGCTTGACTCTTCATAGAGGCTAAAGTATTAGACGTGAGTATCCACAACCAACTTGAACGGACGAAGTCTTGAAACATAGGTTGGATTCGGGAAGGCTGATCGTCAAAGTTTGAAGCTTCAGCGCTCAAGCTGCCGCGTCCGGGTCCTTCGAACGTCACATTCATGGATACGACTCGGAGGTGTACTAGTGACTAGCTATAGTTGACGAGCATTGACCCGGGCCCCAACTGCAAGCTCCTTCGACATGTGGTCGCCTTGTAGCGGTCTCAGGTGGCCGTAGCTCTCCAGGGTCGGCTTGGAGTTGTTGTGACCGACGCCGAATGGCAGCTTGACGCCACAAAGGAAGGTACGAGAGTCCATTGGTCCTCGGAAAATACGTCGTCTAACGCCTCGACGCTTTAATCGCTAGTTCGGCACAAAGTCTTAAAAAAAGCCGGCGAGCGGAGGGCGCGGTGGTCGACGGCGTACTACTGTGAAGATGCGCAACCCGTCGCATTGATGGACCACTCATCTCGCGAGTATTCATCAATGTCGCGATTGCTACCCGAAGCTCTCTTGTTTACTGACCGAACACGTCATTAAGCCACTGCAAGGCTTACATTTGCACAACCAAGAGGTCTGCGACTCGGAGGCTGATGGGGCTCCGCCACGTAGTATAAAAGCCACTGGCCACCGACTCGTCTTCATCGGAGAAGCTCGAGACCGAACCAAAGCACAATCATCGAATACCTACCATGAAACCCTCTATTATCGCTTTAACTACCATTTGTGCTCTCGCACTGCAAGGCTGGGGTGCCCCACTCGTCACAAGCAATGTTGCCGCAAGGGAGGACGCTGGTAAGTCGTGGTCGTGTGAGAAATATCCAGTCAAACAGCGAGCTCACAAGGACGATGCGACACTAGCGGCCGACGTCCTCGATCTTGAACCACAGTTTTCCGGACCGCCGTGGAAGAGAGATGCTGGTGAGTCCTGTGACGGATACTTACTATGCAAGCGATCAGCGAGCTCACGAAGACTGCGCATACCAGAGGCCGACGCCCTCGATCTTGAGCCTGACTTTTCCGGACCGCCGTGGAAGAGGGA
>ALYI01004274.1:0-26034 GCA_001969225.1 Ceriporiopsis andreanae CBS 279.92 | reverse complement strand
CTTCTTCTTCCACGATATCGTCAGCCCAGCCGGTCATAATTTCCCAGCGACCAACCGACCTCTGAAGTGCGCTGTCCGGCACGCCGTAGCGCTGCGTCCGCTGCTTCATGGCGATATTCAGGTCCCAAGCGACCACTAGTCCGTCCCGTCCACCGCTGTAGAGGATACCTTCCGGGCTAGTCCGTCCCATGAGCTGCGTCGACTTATCCAGCGCAAGACATGCGACTCCGAGCCGATGTCGTGGGTGTTGTGCCCATTTTGGAGGTATGTCTTCGACGGTGTCGGTGGTGTGAGGGACGGGGATAAGGAGTGGGCCAGGTACACCATGTCGCACGGAGCCGTGTGGTGGCAGTTGAAGTCTAGGGACGGGCTCGGTGGGGGAGGGAATTATGTAGCTGATTCTGCGACGTGGAGGAGCCATGGCGAGCGTGTGGTCATGCAAGGAGCATGAAAGGATGAGAGGTCGACGTCGAGAGTGAGACGCAGCCCGACCATTCCAGAGCGCCCAATCCCGGCGGGCGTGCCTGAGTATTATCTAATCTTATCTCGTCGGCAAGCAGACTCTCAGATCAGATCTCCAGGATCGCGGCGCGACACGTCCAAGCTGCTAACCTCCCACCGCGACTACGGGAACATCGCATCATTTCTGCGCACTCCCAAATTCAAAGGTCGGTAATTATCGCCTTTGTGCACATATTACGCCATCAACTGACATATTTCAAGTCTGACCCAGCAAAAACACGCGCTTCGCCTCGGCGTTGACCCGACGCGTCCTACCCATCAATATTTCAATGGCAACAACGACCCCTTCTACCGAGGAACGCGTGCTCAAGCATTTGTACTATCCAGATGGAGACGTTGCTCTATCTATCAGCGATGGGCGAGGACAACACATCTTTCGCGTGGACAGAATTTTCTTGTCCCGCCATTCCAGCGTGTTCGCGGGTATGTTCACTCTGCCCTTCTCTTCGACGTGCAACGAACTGTACGACGGCGTTCCGCTGATACGACTCGTGGATGACGACGTGGATGGTATAATTGACCTGCTGCAATTCATGTATGACCCCTCGTGAGTCCAATCTTACGTGTGCAGAGTTATATCACACTTACGAAAATCTTCACCAGACAACTCTGCTTTGGGAAAATGGATCCTGATATGCCTATCCGAGCTATGAAAATCTTGAAGGTCGCAGAAAAATACGAAGTCAAGACGGTCAAACCCGTCATTGCGCAGCAACTCCGCGCGGACTGGCCAACGACCCTCGCAGAATGGCTACGCCTCGAAGCCGACATCGACGAGGCTGTAACTATGGATGCTACACGCCTCAACGAGTTTTCGGGAGAGCGCTTCATAGACCTATTTCCCGAACCCGCAGCTGCAATTCGGCTAGCTTTGGAACACAACATCCCCGAAATACTCCCTGCTGCACTTTACACGCTTGCTAGAGTCAACTTCAAAGACGACTTCGACAAATGGCAGCTGGACGAGTGGAAGTATTGGAACGACCTCAGCGACGACGGGGAAAACCCTACTTGGGATTGTTTGCGGACAGCCCGTTGGTCGCAACTGGATAAAGAGGGGCTTTATTGTCTTCTCCTGGGCAGGGAGGAACTGGAGGAGCGGGAAGAGGGGTTGCGTTTGCATGTTTTGACCAAATCATCTGGTTGCACTAGCGGCGATGTCTGTTCTTCGGAGCGCAAGCGAATGAACAAGATACGCAAACGCGGAGCCGCTAGTCGGCCAGACCCCTTGTCAGTCCTGAGGGGATGGCTGAACACTCTCTCCGACTATGAATTCTGCTCGTTATGCTCGATCTCTCTGGAGGAGGATATCAAAACTAAGATGATCAAGACATGGGACGATCTCCCGAAGATATTCAGGATTGACGTGCTCCTCGGTAGTGAGTAGCATTGCCACCATCCTGAATATGATTTTTGCTGAAAGATCTCACATACAGACCGCGTTAAATAGAAAGGTGAAGGCAGGGCTGGCACGGTACGCCAGCGAAGGAGCAGATAGACACGCGCCAGAAGCACTAATTTGTATGTCGAACGTAAGGACTGCCTGCATAGATCGATTGTCCTTGTTAAATTTAGCCTTTTGTAATGCACTACGCTCCGGCAGCGCACCGCTTTGCATGTTGTACTATCCACTACGCCGATCTGCCTCGGGAGTAGCGGTATAGATGGCAATGGAATCTCCGCGCCAAAATGTCTCCGAATATCATACAAACGGAGCGCCACATTCCCTGTTCTGCTGAAAGGCGAGCAAGCTGTAGCCGTCAGCGCACTTGCATTGCATAGATTACTGGGAGTTCACCAGGTGCATGCGCTTCAAGCTACGCTTCTGTTTGTTCCTGTTAGAAACGGAAGCTTCTCCGATGCCTTTCTCGGCGTGTACATGGCCGAACGATTATGATTTATACTAGTTGTACGGTACAACACATAGCACGTAACGAAACGAACAGAGCGGTGTAAAGTCCTTACTGGCCAGCAAGAAAGATTCGCCCAACCGAACGCCGTGCCAGCAACCAAGCAACACCATGCCGGCGAGAAATCCAACGCGGCCAGCACACTGCCGGGAGGTCTAACGTATTCCTACAAGCGTTGGCGTACGCTGCATGTCCTTCTCCCAGAGAAGCGGGCAATACTACCTGTCCCGAGATGTGTACTGCGTAGCGGGCGACTGCGGCCGCTTCTCCTTGTCCTTCCGCCCAAAGCCCAGCATCGGCGCCGTCAGGCTCAGCTTGCGCGTCGCCCGCTTTGGCTTCAACGCACCAGTCGTCGAAACCGAGCTCCCGCTTTCGCCTGCGTGGGTGCTCAGCGTACTCGATGTGCCGTTCGAGGTCGAGAAGCCCAGCGCTGATGGAGATGAAGGCGCATGAGACGTGTGTGGTCGTTGGTGTGGGTGGTGCCAGGAATAGCCACCATGTTGGCCGTCGCGAGGGTCGTCGCTTCGTATGTTGGATCGCCCATGAACTTCGCTCTGATCGCCACCCCATGCAGAACCCGCTAAGGGGGACGTTGGCAAGGGCGGCAGCGGCGTCGCGGTAGAATTTGGTCTCCCGATGGACGCGCCAGCTGTTGACGGACGATGGCGAGATGGCTTCCCGTCTATGCGCTCCATTGTCGTCAATTCTGGTGTCGACTTCTTGTGTTCCGGTACGGACCGCAATACAGGTGACATTGACGACGTCCGCAGCGCCGAGGTGTCGGGCAAGGACGACGGGATCATCAGATTCGTGGGGTGATCGGCAAGCCCTGCTTCCGATGCACGACGCATCACGCGTTTGTTTTTGTACCACGGCGTGTTGGCACTGGTCTCTTCGAGCCCTGCTCCGCCAAGTGATGTGCTCCGCTCGCCCAGGCTCGGAGCTGCAGTACTCAGCGGTCTCTCCCGGAGACTCTTTCTCTTGAACCAACTCTTTTCCTTATCCTTTTCTTTCCCATTAGCGTGAGAGGTCTTGGCGATAGACGGCCCAGATATCGCGACCGGAGACAGTGACCTCTCTGTGCTTCCCGAGGGCTCAGGATATCGCGAACCGGACGGCGCGGGTATCACGGGGACAGGTGGTGTCTCGATGACGCTCTTTCGTGGCTCTGAGCTACTGCTACTGTTGTCTTTACGTCCGCTGCGCGCAGACATTGACGGTGAATGTCGAAGGGAAGAAAAAATGCTGCGAGAGCTTGATCCTCCAGGCGTCACTGGAGATATAGGCGCCGGTTCCGCAGTGTCTGGTGGTATGGGGATTTTGAGAGAGAGCGGTTGCGGTACATGTCCAGGTTGTGGTGGTGCAGAGAATGGCGAGGTGAATGTGGGCGGCGAGGGTGATGGTGATGGCGCATTACGATCGGTCGCGTCTGTCAGTCCAGGAGGCACTGCAGGTGACGCAGCTTCGGGCTCTGTGCGTTCCGCGGTAGAAGGTAGGGAGGTCGAGTGTGAGATCGACGACGAGTCTGTGGGCAGCCCTGTTGGCGATGGGGTCGGCGGCGACGGCCGTAGTCCCAGCGCAGTGACGTCGAGATCTACGGCTTGATAATACAGCACGTACGCGGACCCCGCGTTCGACTCTCCGAAGTATTTCGGAATTTCGGACTCTTTGATGGGCTCGACAGCGTCGTCATCAAAAAGGTACCAGGCCCCGCGCGCTTTGACGGCACTGACATAGTGCCCATGGTTCGGGCCACTAGAATAGCGCGTTGTTAAATCGGGTGTGCATACGCTGACGGACCGGAATACTCACTTTCCGATGTGGACGACGACAGCAAAGAGTTCGTACAGTCGGTCTGGATTGTCAGCGTCGTCGACAGTGTTGAATAACCGCAGTTCGAACGGGAAGGCCACGCGGTACGCAAGCTTGATGTACTTCTGCACGTCCTCCTGGTATTTGAAGCGCTTGAGATGGAGCGCCAAAACGTTGGGCAGCTTCTTGATTTTCATCCTAAGCGGCGCGAAGAGGTGAGGCGAACTTGACGGCAGATGAAATGTAGACGTACCTTTTCTCGGCTTCCTGCAGATCGCAGCACGAGTCGCAGAAGAACTTGTTCTTCTGGCACAGCATCTCGCTCGCACTGAATTGCCGCAGGCACGCAGTCACGCTTGAGTTTTGCTCGATGTCGATTGAGAGGTCGAGGAAAGACTCGTCGCGCGATGATACGGTCTCGCACGTGAGACATCGCGTTTCGCTTGTGAGGATGCCTTCAAAAAGTCGATGTACAAGCGTGGAGTTGAAGGTTGTAGGAAAGGTAGCAAGGGAGGCCGTGCTCGGCGGAGGGGCTGTACTTGATGCTAAGGACGTAACAGAGGTCGATACTGACGCAAGGAAACCATGTTTAGCAGTCGAGAAAGATGGCAGAATGGACTCACAGTCTTCCCCTGATGGACTTGTCCCCGTCGACCCATTCCCGTTCCCGTTCCCCAGCGCCTTCTTTCTGTCCTCGTCAATCTCCTCCACTATCTGATTCAACAGATAGTTCAGAAACTCGTGAGCGTCCTGGTGCATAGTTGAGCGGAAAAGCTCATTGAGTTCCTTGAGCTTGTCGATGAACGCCCGGGGCGCGACAGTACCTTTGTCAGCGGGATTGCGACTTATGTGGACGTACAAAGATCGCAACGCAGACAGAAGCGTTGGTGGAGAAGAAGGTATGGGGAGTCCCGCAGGCACCGCAGGACTCGACGGGGCGCATGAGTGCGTGTTATGAGTATTGTCGATAGACGGCTTGCGACTCGACTTTGGGCGTTGATGAGTGGGCGGCGGCGACACCGGCGTCGGTAGAGTGACAACCGGAGGAGGAAGTTCGATGTCGGGTGAAGAGGGGTCGGGGTACTGCACGATGAGGTCGCGGAAAGGCCCACAGAAATAGAGGGCCTGTAGCACGGAGTTGGCGTAACAGGTGTTCCCAAACTAAGACTTCATAAGTATTACAGCAACGTGGAGGTCATGAAAACCTACGTTCTCTAAACCAAAGTGTTTCTGGTCGGCAGCCGTGGCGACGGGGACGACCTCGGGAGCGGAGGAGACGGGCGCGGGGATTGGGGACTGAGCGTTGCCGAAGGATATCCATTTTGTAATGGCCATGCTGCGGACTCAGGCAAAGATGGTGGAGCTCCAAAGTGCACGCCACGGTCCTGCGACAAGAATGGGGTCGAGCAGGCCGGAGTGGGCGGCGAGGAGGGGGTGTTGGTCGACGTTGAAGACGACGAGAGATGAGAGACCACGCATTCTGAGGAAAGCGCCCATAAACCGCACCGGAGCCGCTCAGGCACGCCATCCCGGAAAAGGGAATTGCATCAATCGAGGTGTTTTGCGCGGTCGAGCCTCTCCCCAGCACACCATCGTCTTTTATTCCGTGACGACAAGAAGCAACGGACGACACGACCGACAACGGACCATAAAATTCCAATTAATTCGCGTGTGTACGACATGCAGACCTACTTGTAGCACGAACACACAGGCGCGTCTTGCAGCACGACGAGCGTGGCGTTCACACGCAGGTGCGCGGGGAAAGGCCGGAACCAAACATAGTACCTTGTGCTCGTGCGCGCACTGCTGACACTTGCGGCCAACACCTTTGCCAAGGTCACGGTCTAGTCAGCATCCTGTGGGTAGCTGTATGATCATACGTCGTAATCATCTTCATGACGCCGCTGTGCAGCAGGAAAAGGTGGTGGATTTACAGCCAAGAGCTCAGGTAACTGTGAGAAAGCGACGACTGCGTGAGACTGGAGTTCCGTGTATCGACGCATAACACCGCATGCGCACGTCACCCAAGTCTTGTGAGCAGACGGCAGTCCGTTCACCGCCCAGTGCTGTCGCACAAGGCAGGAATGCCGATGCTACGCGGTACACAGCGCAGTGGCCCGCATACACGCGCCGGTCCAAGCGTAGTCGGCCTCAGTCCACCTGATAACCGTGCGTCAGCGATCAGGGCGCAGGATCAAGACCGTCATATGGACGAAAAGATGTGAAGTGGCACTTACCGCAATTATCAGGTACCAAGCAAAAGGCGCGACTCGGTAGCACGATCAGTAACTCAGATAACAGCAGCCGGGGAACATTCCAACACCTTCCGCACCGCGGAGAAGGACGATGCTGTAGATAGCACGGCGACTCGAGGCAACGCACGTTGAGTCTTCAAAGTGTCCAGAACATGTGTTTCAGGAGAACGAGGAGCTTATCATGAGAACCAGCGCGAGGAAGACGAGAGTCGCGATTGAGTCGAGTCTGACACACAATGAACGTGAGAAGATGCGCGGAATGAGAACAAGACTTCGATGTATACCTTGCGAGACCGCGAACCACTGCAGATGCTGGGGCCTGGAGCAATAATCAGGAGACGTAGCACTGCCTATCGAGCCAGCACTTACCGTGGGTCACGCGTTTCGACGTCTACCAGGCGTAATTCGGCTTGGAAAAGCAGCAACTTGACGAGCCGGACGCTCTGACACGCCACAATCGCAAGGCATGCTTGAGCATAAGAAGCTGTGTTCCACGTCAGCGCGTCGCGCAGAGACAGCTCGGCGTCCAACTCACCGTAAATGGTACCTTCTAAGTTTGACAGGTCTTTGTGACGCAAGAACATGCATTCTCCGGGGTGCTGAGCTGCGCTGCCGTGGTATCTTCAACTGCCCTCCTGCATTCTAGGTATCGGCGTCCGGCGGGAAACGAGCTCGAGTATACCCCGCAACAGACCCTGGAAAGCGTGAGTTGAGGTATCTTCCAAGGTTTTCCGCACTCAAACTGGTTCGAGCGGGATATTCCATTGTCTGAAGCTAGGGGACAGATGGTGGTCGTGGCAGAAGGACGACCTGGATTAGACGCTGGAGACGCGACACGCGCGACATTTCACAATCACGGACCTCCATCTAGCCACCATCTTCAGACATTGACCGCCATCCACCTAGCGATATTGTGGTATGCTTCTATTCACTATCGTGTCGGGCCTTATGCTCATATGAAATAATATCAGCGTAGACCTCGAAATACCGCAATCCAACAAGCATCATGCTTGCCGCCACTCTTCCTCCCGAGACGACCGACAGAATCATAGACTTCCTGCATGGAGACAGGAAAAGTCTGTCTGCGTGCGCTTTTACTTGCCGAACCTTTCTACCTACCTCACGTCTGCATCTCTTTGGCGATCTGCGCGTCAAGGGGCTCCGACGACCATTCCGGACGTTTGTGCGGTTCATCGCGACCAAACCGCCCTGCTCTTCTTACATACGACGGCTCACACTGGACGGCTTCGTTCCGGGGATCAACGCACCATCGGGCGGCGTCGAAAATGCCACTGACTACCCTGTCGTGACGGCGGGGCAGGTCGCCGCCATGCTCCGTGTCCTGCCCCATCTACGTGATCTCGACCTCACCTTCGTCCGCATCGACGGTTCCGACGCGACAGACGACCTGTTTTCGCTGGCTTCTGTGAATATTGTTGCGTGCTGGTCGATCATCGGTCCTCTCGACTACAGCCACCTACTCAGCCTGTTCTCCGACCTCGACGAGCTTCAGCTCAACGGCGCGACCTGGTCATCGGAAGGTCTGCAGCTGCGATCGGCTGCGCCAGAGAAGGCCATGCTTTTGCCACACTTTCCGTCTCACCTTCGCGCGAAGAGCATCACTCTCTATACCCAAAATCTGACGTCCTACTACCTGGCTCTGCTCTCCAAAACGCCGACTATGCAATCACTGACCGGCGTCGCAGTCACCTGCACAACAATGCAAGGACTTCAATCGCTCAAGTCTTTCCTCGATCATGTCGGACCCAGGACCGAATCGCTCGCAATTGACCTCACAGAGCATCGAACGCTGCTATCACAATGTGCGTATGTCAACTCATTTCAACTGCCGCAATCCTGATGCTTAGATACAGTGCACGAGGAGCCGCTGTGCAACATACACAACATCCAGGCGTGCACGTCTCTGAAGTCTCTCGCCCTCTACGTCACCTTCACATACGTCAAGTTCTTCCGGAACCTCTGGATGATCAACGCGTTCCTACGCCTCCTCCACAACAGCGCGCACACCCTCGAACGTACCCAAATCACAATCGAGCTGCACGGGCAGCGCGCCGAGGTCGCGAAGATGTTCGCGGGGGACCTACAGACTGTCTGGTCGAGCGTCGAGGATTGGGCGTTGCAGCGCAAGGCACTGAAGAACGTCTTGATATCGTGCCAGAATCACATGGACAGAGGCGCGATGGGAACCGTGTTTATCGACATTGTCGACGCGGGGATGCCCAAGCTGAAGGCGAGCGGGAAGCTCTGGGTCGAAAATGTCACTCTCATTCCGGACGACTAGGAGCTCGTTCCTCTTGTCGTCTTGAGTCATATCTTGGATGGTTCGTCCTGATTCTTTCTTGCGTTCAATAGTTCTACTTTCACGGTCGTGCTGCTGTCGTAAGACTACTAATGAATGCAGACTACATTCTCTAGTAATGTATGTGATCTAGGCAAACACACGACAAAGGATGTCTTCGTTAATCCGTCATCAACAGCGAGAATGAGAACACAACTCACGAGACATCAACGTGCTGATGCGAAAGATATCAGGGAGGTCCTCCCATATCTTACCCATCACACGTTGGACCGCCGACTTCAAAGTACACGCGCACGTCTCACAAAAGTGGTACTTTTCTAGCGTAAAAAGCCATGCTTTCAGCTTCTTGAGCGGATCTGGGGAATTCGACAGAGGATAGTCATCGCGCAGCCGCAAACGTGCCGCGCTGCATATCGGGACTTGGCTGCAAGCATTTGTCGCGCTGGATTCTATCAATGAACTGAACGCAACTTCGTACTCCATCAGAGCTTGCTTGCCGAGGAGAAGACAGTGGTATTCCTCCTTCTCGATCAGCGACCAGCGAGCGGTACGCATCCCATACCACCGCGGATCGTCGTCATCTTCGTCGACGTGTGCCCGGTAGTATCGCCATGTGGTCGGCCCGTCTCGCCATCTATCCCAATCGTCCTTGATGCCAATCTGTGAGAGCGCGTAGAAAGCGCTAGGAAGGACGTCCGGGAAGTTGTAGTCGACGGCTAGACAAATGGTGGAAGCGGGTTCGGGAACATCTTCCAGCGCACCGAACTTTTCGAGCTGGCTGTTGTCTATGAGGGCCACCTGTTCGATGTGGGTCTCAAGAGAAAGCCACTCCATCAGGGTCGTGGGCCAATCGGCTCGGAGTTGTTGCGCAACCAAAGGTCTAATAGAGTCAACCTCGTATTTTGCTGCAACTCGGAGGACACGGGCCGCACGGATGGGTGTAGAAGGATCCATCCTCTTGAAGGTAAGCGATCTGGATGAGATGGGAACAACCAGTGGTCACCGGTCAGGCCTCAGGTATGACATGACGAGCAGTGGCAGTTACTCACGCGGAGTTGTACATCATGTTGAGTAGGTCAGCTACTCCATCTAGCTTGTCACCAACTAGTTGTACGAGAGGTACTCCGTCGTGCTGCTCATTGACCGCGATGGACGAGGGGGGTAGCGAGAACATGCCCGCGAAGATTTTTGAATGGCGCGAGAGGAATACTCGATCAACGCGAAAGACGTGCTGAAGCCCGACATTGTCGGTCACGGAGAGCACGACGTCGCCGTCCGGGAAATCGAGGGAATCGTGCTTGACGATCTGTCCATCTGTGGTCGTTTCTGCCATGGCCGGCACTGTTGGGCCGTCACGTACGCGAGATGTATCGCCGGACGAACAGAGTGGGCTTGAAGTGGTCGTGCAAGCTTCTGAGGGTGATCGTGATGGCTTATTGAATGTGTTGTAGGTGGAGGTCGTGCTCGCTGAGACGAAGAGGCGAGCCTGAGTCTCAGCGTCTGCAGCCGTTCGGTTGCACCGGACCGCGTCCAAGATCGGTGCTTTGCCACCCTGTGGGGCGTTTGGACTGACTCAAAAAAAAACTGGGTATCGTACCCAGAAAAAATCATTCCGCTATTCTGGCGAGAGGAGTTGAAACAGCGTTTGCGGGGGAGATGCCAGGAATACTTGCGGAGTGCACCCAACTGGTCGAAAGGCCACATACCAGTTACATACCCTTTAACCTTATACGTAGCGCCCCGACGCCATACAAAACCATTGATTTATGGTACACTGTACATCTCACCTATTTAGCTAAACATGCCCAGATTGCAAGGTTGCCAGGTGCAGCGCTCGCACGCTTTCTGTGCACCAGTGCGACCCATGTTTTTCACGACGACCGGAACCCCGCTAGCCCTCAAAGGCGCAAGGTTGCCGCCCACGAAGTCGCACCACCCCGCGAGCTCCTCCTCGTCCAGCCGACATTCTTCTAAATGGCGCCCGCTCGTCTGTGGTGTCTTTGGAGCCCGCGAGCGGCCATTCAGGTACACCCGCATGACTAGAGTGTCGGGCTTCACCTCCGCCAGGGTCGCGCCGAGAGCCTGCATATCGTCCGGGATCTTCTGAGAGCGTGTGCGGCACTGCGTGCTCCCGTGCACCACCATATTGATCGAAAGCTTGAGGGCGCACTTACGCGGCCTTTGCGCGGTAGCAAGCAACACGCCTTTGAGCTGTGCCAGTCGGGGAGTCAGTGGTGTTGTGGTGAACGTCAACGCCAGGAAACGAAGCTTGGGGCACAGATGTAGCAGGACGATGGCGTACCCGCCGACCCAGCCTGCAAACAATAGGAAAAACACATGTGATCAGCGACCATTGCCGTGTAGAGAAAGAAAAACTGCAGACACCACACGCATCAGCCGATGCTAGCGGGCGGGAAAGACCCCGGAAATTCTGGTTCCTTTTTACATATCCCTCGCGCTTTCCGTACCAAATCTCGACCCCGGAAAGTCTTCATTTTTCATCAGTTTCTGACCTCCAAAAAGTGTACGAATAATGGTAAATTTTATTTGTGCCTGAAAGTTTGCCTTTCTGGGACAGTTCTTTGGCACGGAAATGCGTTAGGGAATAGACACGTTTTCGACGCGTGTTTCACGTACACGAAAGGTGAAGGAAAGTTTGCATTCTGATTTCTCACTCCGAAATAGTTTGCCTTTGCGGAGTATTTTACTACCTAAGAAATCGAACGGGAAATGAAGAGCGGTAACAGGGCGGGAAATCCTCGGGATAAGCATGATTTCCCAGTGCAGGAAAGCCATTCATGATTTGTTGCAAATCCTGCCACGCGAAAACCACCAGATTCTGACACAAATGTTTACATTTCCGCATCCCTGACAACAAACAGAAATATCGTGGGAAATGTAAAACGGACCCAAGATTTCTGGGGTCTTTCCTGGCCGCTAGCATTGGCTGATGCGTGTGGTGAGAGGACTCACGAGGACCGTTCCCTGTAACCTCCAACAAGGTGAGCTGTTGGCCAATCCGCGTGAACATCTTTTCCAATAACGGTGCCGTGCCGAACGGGATCACTATAGAAAGCGATGTTGCTTGTGCTGCTGCTGCAGCGTCAACCAGCGCAGGGGTGAGTGTATTTCCATGCAAGACAACTTTCGCAACACGGAACCCGGCGTGCAACTTGTGTTCGCGTGACGATATTAGCTCGGAACTCATCGCGGGGATGTGCAGCTCGCCGACACGTCCAAATATCGACAACAGCCTGACGAGGTCGGCGGGGTCGCTAAGGTTCATGTCTTCACTGACGGTTACGATGAGGAGTCGGGCAGAGACCAGAGGCGCTGAAGCGGGGGCAAGAGTGTCGGCGGGGGCTACATTGTCCAGATGCAGGGTAGTCAGCTGCGGGAGCTTGAGCAGGACATTTTGCAGAAGGTTCCTGTCGATGGGCGCGTGAGATGCGAAGGCGTCCTCGTCGTTCTTGTCGTGTTTCCAGGGAAGGATGTGCAAAGACCGTATTGACCGAGCCGCGATCATGTTTCTCGCTAGAAATCCCGCGAATCGCGCCAACGCGCTCGAGCCATTCCTTTTGTCTTCTTTGTCTGCATGGCCAGGCCGGTGCGGACAATACTCGACCTTCACGTCCCTGAAAAGCGGACGCGACGCGACGGCACGCCAATGATGTGATACCGACGCGCACGACGTGAGGTCCCTCGTCTTCCCGCGGCCTCTAAAACTGTCGAAGACCATGCCCAGCAGCTCGGGCGCGAGACTGTGGACCGTGACGCGTGCGGATGTCGTTCTCGTGAGGATCATCGTACGGCAATTCGAGTTGTCGGTGGGTCAATGTCGGTGGCGGGTGTGAAGGAAGATGGGACAGTGAAGAGTGGCGGTTTATATAGATCGCATCTGAGTTTGGGGCCCCGTGGCCGGCCGTGGGCGCCGGGGCTTTTACGGGCGCTGGCGGGCGCAATGATGGGTGACCTGGCGCACGAAGTTGTTACAAATGGCTTTGGGGGACTTCGGAAGGATGCCAGGCCGGAATTGGACCTGTGCGGCACCAGTCCATGTAGTCCCGCGGATCGTAGCGTGCAAGTTGCGCGATGGCCCACGCCGCATATACTGACGGCTGACCATAGCCAACCCTGTCTCGGTCCAGTTGTTGTATGAGGTCTGTTCACGAGATTGTGAGCATAATAGATAGCATACATCCCACCGAGGCAAATATGGGATCTCGCAAGGTTGACGTACGTACAAGATCTCGTTATCATAGGCTACTGGTAAGAACTGCAATCTATACATTGTAACATGACATACCATTACCAAACGAAAGGTATAGATGCTCCTGAATGCTAATCAGCTGTGGAGTCAGGTACCGACTTGATGAGATGATGGCCATAGACGAGAACAGATCGACCCGCCTGGAGAAATTCATGCCTAGCCTTGGACTCACGGAATACCTCCGCCGCGCAGTCAGTTGGCTACCGTAAAAGTGTCGGTCATCTCATTTGTACGCGAATGCTTCACGATGATGGCGTAACGCGCACTCAGACTGGCAGCGTGCCAGATCGAACAGGGCGAAACGCATCAGCCCTACTGTTATCGTAGCGGAGCGGGATTGTACTCACCCCAAATCAGGGACAAGCTTGTCAACGTCATCAAGGCTTTCTCTCAGATGTTGCAGATCCATAGCGCATGGGGGATTTAAGCGATGCACAGATACCGTCAAGCTCTGGAACCGCCCTTAGTTGCGTACTGCTCGCAGCGGATGGGTCTACGGCGAACACCAAGCTATGTGAAAACGCCATTGAGAAGTTACCGACATCAGAAAGCATGTACAACGTACCGTCATCCTGCATATACGCCAAATGTCGAGTCTCGCTTCAAGCTCCGAGCTAAATACGAGGGGACTGAGGCACGCAGTGTACGGACCGAGAGCAGGAAAGCGTGCATCGAGTGCACACCACAGAAGTCGTAGACTGAGCGTCCGGCGATTCGGGTGTCTGTCGTTATGACATAGCTGCTGGAGGCCGCAGGAGGTCGTCGTCGTCCACAACAAATCAACGACGCCAGACGCCGCCAGATTTGGATCCCGATCGCTGATCCCCACGTGACACGTGTCCCGCTTCGCTTCGCACGCCACGACGCAGATCCCCGCCTTCTTGCCCTCGTCCACTTGTCAACACGCACGCATACTTACCACCATCTTCGCAAGCACACCTGCTCAGGAACACCACAACTTGTGCCGACGTTTTTGTCTATTTGTGCTGCACGATGAGTCAGTGATGCGCGGGTGCAATTGCGTTCCAAGCGAGGGTTACGCGATCATGTGATCTGTGCTATGGGCCGCGGGCCTCGACGCTGCACGCGGCCATCCTTTGTTCGTCTTTTCCTATCTCTCTTGTTTACCAACCATCATCATCTCTGAATCACCCTCACATACACCCCCGCATCCCTGCTCTAAGATGTCTCCAGATCCCCAAACCCCCGCGCTCCCACTCGACACTTCTGCCGCCATC
Organism: Ceriporiopsis andreanae CBS 279.92; assembly: GCA_001969225.1. NCBI lineage: Eukaryota > Fungi > Basidiomycota > Agaricomycetes > Polyporales > Meruliaceae > Ceriporiopsis > Ceriporiopsis andreanae. The sequence continues at coordinate 11,707 of ALYI01004274.1, read as the reverse complement.
GAGGGCGTACAGCCAGCATCATCGACGATCGACCCAATAGATGACGAGTTCGACAGCGCGTACGGAGAGGAGGAGCCAGTGTACTGGCATACCTTTGCCAACGTTTTCGACCAGACGACACGCGTCTCGGCCTCCACCTTCCTCACCACTCTCGCCCCACAGCCCTCCGAATCCTACAAACAAGCGGATGGTACCCCCATATTCTCCATTCCTGAGATCCTGACCGCCCTCAAGAGCCTTCGTAACCCGTGGGACGGCGAGCCTAGCGCGATCGCGCCATCGGGCCGCCTGGCCGCCTTCCCTGAAGACCCATCGAGCATGAAGGACCCCACCGACCTTGACGATTCCGTCACAAACCTTTCCGGAAAGGTCGATTCCGCCTCGTTTCAGGGCCTGTCGTCCTTTGTCGAAAACCTCGTCATGTTGCTGAAGGATCTTTACGGTTCCTCGATGTCCCCTCCTGTTTCCGATTCCAGTCACGCTTCGAGCCAGCCAACTCCGGCCTCTCACGTCCAAAGTGACAACGCCTCCTACAGGCTCGAGTATAATTATGCTATCGCCACATCCCGAGGCGAGGCCGACATTGTGTTTCTGCCCACCGCAGCGCGGTCCTGGGGGGACACCAGGCTGGAGGAAACCTGCTTATTTGGCGCTGTAAAAAAGACGAATACGCCTGAGAGCAGGCGCGAAGTACGTGTCTTTACCTTTTTCGAGGTGTCAAGTGCATTCGCTAGACACTCACAATGTCTTGGTGTCTCATGCCCGTCATCACCCGATTACTGACACCTCATCTCTTGCTGCAGAATAAAGACAAAGTCTGCAAATATCTCGCCGCAAGTCTCTCAGACGACGTCCGCCGACTCTTCACCTACGGCTTTACAATTGAAGACACTCAGTTGTCAATGTGGTACGCGGATCGCGCGCGCTCCGTGGCGAGCGAGCCCTTCAACTTCGTCACCGTGAGTGTTACACCTCGTCCTCTCCTCTGAAATGTCCGTGTTTGCGCCCCAGTTCCCTTTTCCTTTCGCACCCCCCAACCAACGACGTCGTACTAATCATCTCGTCCATCTACTACAGGACCATGAGCACCTTCTGTCATTCCTTCTCGCATTTCTGTATGCAACGCCCGAGCAAGCGGGGTGGGACAACACCCTCCGCCGCATCAGCAGCGAGGTCTACGAAATCGATGTAACTTACTTGAAGCCGCCCCGCGAGGGCTCCGCCGCGTCCCCGACGCTCGTCACGAGCACATTCCGCACAAAGACATCGCTACACCAGCCGCCGACCTCCGAAGACCGCCGGCACGACGGCTCCGCACCACTGGACCTGCAGAAAACGTACCTGCACGGCAAGGCGACGCGTGTGTGGCAGGTGGTCGAGGTGGAGGACGGCGAGGAGAGCGGCCCGGAGATGGTGCTGAAGGACTCGTGGGACGTTATTCCTGCGCCTGTCGCCGTGCCTCTCGCTGCAGGGGCGGCGGTAGCGTTGCCCGGGGGTGCCCCGGCGCGGCCAGCAGCAGTAACAGGGCCCGCGGCAGTCCCGGCGGCGCCCATGCTGCCGCACGAAGCCGTCGCGCTCACTTCACTTTTCCTGTCGCGAGACATTCCGAACCACGAGACCCAGACCTCACGCAAGACTGATGTCCAGCGCCGCAGAGGGCTCATCGAGGTCAAGTGCGCGCAGACGATCGAGTGCGCACTGGTAGCAAAGGCGCTGGCGGTGTGCCAGAATTCCACTCCGAGCAGCAACCACGACGAGGATACCGACGAGACGGAGGAGGATGCGACGGATGATAAGAAGGTCGAGGTCAACGAAGACAACAAGAAGACTGGCCAGAAAGGCAAGGGGAAGGCAACGGTCGTAACCGAAGGACCCGATGCAAAGGGAAAGAGCAAGCTCACAGCGGCGGAAGAGGAGGAGGAGCAAGACGAGGAGGAGGAACCGCACCCAGCTGAATTCCAGGAACCGGCGAAGACAATTCTTCACTCGCGTATCGTCTTCCGTGATGTGTGTTCGGACTTTTTGGCCAGTGGACAGGTCTTCCATCAGTTACGGGGAATCGTGGATCGTAAGTCCTTGGTGGTATTTCTACCTCCCGCATACTGACCATGTTGTCTTCTTACCAGCATTATGCGCCATTCACGAAGCGGGCTGGGTCCATGGCGACGTGGGACGCCATCACCTCATGCTTGATGATCGTCCGGAGTTGGAGGAAGCCATACCGAAGCTCATCGGCTTCGCGCACGCGGCGGCGCTGGACGACGGCGCCGCACTGGAACGGCTCGCGCGCTGGCGCCGCGAACAACACCACACCACAAATCTTACCGCAGACGACACGCAACGCAGCGCCTGGATCCCCGTTGAGGTCGAGTTCGGCAGCTACCTGTTCACGCACGCCAAGACGGAGGGCGCAGCGTTCCCGTTTCCGCCGCCTGTCCTCTACAACACGCCGCAGCCGCCCTTCCGCTACAACATCCTTCACGACCTCGAGGGCCTGCTGTGGACGTGTGTGACCGAGCTTTTACAGTGTTACGCCCCCGATACATGGACTGACCCGGACCACCATCTTGTCGTCGACCACGACGTCGACTACTGGGCAGCGCAGCAAGAGATTATTGCGCTACTATCGAGCGCCCGAACAGAAGACCGCATCGAACGCGCGCACCTCCTGCTCGATGAGGGCAGGCTCAAGAAGAAGCTCAACGTCATACACCCCGCGCTCCGCATGTGTGCGTCCGTGCTCTCACGCATCTGCAACAAGCTTGTCGGGTTATATTGGCGCGTGGAGGAGCCGGCACGGGTGATTGCCACCGCGTTGGTGTCTGCGAAGGAGGCAGCAGAGGCGGCAGCAGAGGCGGCAGCGGTGAAAGGCGACGCAGACTCGAGTGAAGACGTTGTGAAGGTTGCCGAGGAGAGGGCGAAGAAACTAGCAGTGGTGTCAGCGAAGGCGGCGCGCGCGGCGCTGGAGGTGCATGGGACGCCAGCGGCGGTGGCAGCAGCGTCGCTGGAAGCGGCGCCCCTTGAGATCGACGTCCTCACCGTGCGCCGACGGGGCCCGTATGCACTGTTCCGCAGTGACCTAGACTTGCTTGACCGGATCATGCAGGAGATCGAGCCCGACGACCCGGCATCTCCATCTATCGACCCCGACGACCCGGCGTCTCCATCTCTCACGCCGCCGCCTCTGCCTACCTCGCCTCCGAACCTGCCAGTCCGTGCTTCAGCACCGTCGCCCGAGCCTCTCTCACCGCCCTCGCACGATGTTCCGCCACCACCCTCGCACGACGGACCGCTGAGCATCGATGAAGCTGGTCATATTTCTGACCACTCGGCTGATGAGGCGGGGTTGGATGTAGAAGTTAAGGAAAAGGAAATAAAGGAAAAGGAAGAGAGACGGCAGAAGAGTGCGCATCTTGCGAAGGACAAGCGAGGGCGCGGTGTATCGTCAGGAATGCCGCACCCTGAAGCGTCTGGCAGCAGACTGCCAACTGCGCCTGAAGTGGAGGCTGCAGAGGCAGATGATGTGCCACCGCCGGCCGCGTCGTCGTTGAACACCGCCGTGGCGGGCCTACCTGTGGCGAACAAGGCAATACCTGAAGCCTCGAGCAGTACGCCACGAGTGGACGTCAAGGCGCCACTCACCGCGGTCGGTCATACACCTGCTCAAGCTACAGCGCTCGCTTCAGAGGAGACGCATCGGAAGCTTTACGAACTCAACCTAAAGTTGTTGCCGGCCGGAACCGAATTAATTGACTTTTCCCAGTCTGTTAGAGCGAAAGCCGATACCAAGGAGCACGGTGACGACGCAGACGAAGCGCCTCCGCGGGGCTCAACGAGCACCCTGCCAAAGATACCTGCCACAGCGCACGCAGAGGCTGCCGATACCCACGACAGCAACGACGATGACGAGGTTGTTCCACCGCCACAGACTCGGTCCAAGGGGAAGCAGACGAAGCGGTCCCACGCCGACGATATAGCAAGCGGCGACGAGGACGAGGACGAGGACGCGTACGACCCCGATGAGCGCCGGGCCTACTATGCCGGTCCCCGTATCGAAAGCGACGATTCCGATTTCTTTCCTGCCTTTAACCTGAAGAAGGTTGACAGCAAGAAGTCCGGTGCCAGCAACAAGGCAACCCCTGAAGCCTCGAGCAGTACGCCACGAGAGGACGTCAAGGCGCCACTCACCGCGGTCGGTCATACACCTGCTCAAGCTACAGCGCTCGCTTCAGAGGAGACGCATCGGAAGCTTCACGAACTCACCCTAAAGTTGTTGCCGGCCGGAACCGAATTAATCGACTTTTCCCAGTCTGCGAGAGCGAAAGCCGATACCAAGAAGGACGCAGACGACGCAGACGAAGCGCATCTGCGGGGCTCAACGAGCACCCTCCCGAAGAAACCTGCCACGGCGCATGCAAAGGCTCCGGATACTCACGACAGCGACGACGCGGAGGCCGCCAATTCACGGCCAAAGACTCGGTCCAAGGGGAAGCAGACGAAGCCGTCCCGCGACGACGACGATGCGGACGAGATTGATCCTCGTCCGCGGAGAGCTCCGCCGCTGCCGCGCAGAAAGCCAACAGAAAGGAAGCGCAAGGCGGAGGGTGATATTGACGACGACAAATTGCATGCTGAAGCTTCGACGAGCACGCGCGCGAAGCCCGCGAAGCGAGCGAGGATCTCGGCACCAGACCACAGTGAGCTGCCTGAAGGTAGCAAGCCATCCAGGTCCAAGAGAACTAGGGCTACGCCGAAGGCTAGGGCCACACCGAAGACCCGAGGCACGCCAAAGACCAAGTCAGCTCCCACGACTGTGGACGCGGACCTGGAAGCGATCGGCACAGAGGATGAGGCCGATGATGAGCACGATGAGCCGCCGAAGCCAAAACGGGCAGCGTTGTTGAAAGCCAAGGCAACTTCGAAGATCAAGGCAGCGGCGAAAGCCAAGGCTGTTCCGAAAGTTAAAGCCGCTCCCAAGGTCAAAGCCGGTCTGAAAGCGAAGGCTTCTCCAAAGACCAAGGCAGCTGTGAAGGCCAAAGCAAGCTCAGAAGTCGACGCTGTCCCGGAGGAGGTCGAAGCTCACCCGGAGCTCGAAGCCGCGCCTGAGGTCGACGTCGTGCCGAAGGCCAAGGCCGCCACCAAAGGCAAGGCAAAGGCATCCGCGAAGAAAGCACCTGCCAAACGCGCGACAGCGACTTCGTCCAAAGCCAAGACGAAAGCGACGGCGGTCACAGAAGGGGCGGAGGCCGCTGATACGGCTGCACCGGCGGAGACTGACCGCGAGCGACGCATGCGGCTGCGAGCCGAGGCCAAGGAGCAGGCTGCACCGAAGGCCCCACCCCAGTCTACACGGAAGCGACGGCGCGGTGCGGACGAGGAGGATGAGGCGGACAAGGCAGAGGCGGCGCCACGCGCGACTACGAAGAGGCGGAGAATATAGCTGTACCATTGGGTTTCTGATTATTTTATTGTGATTTGCTTGCTCTGTATTCTTGAGTCAATGGCGACGAACATTTGAAGTTTCTCCTCGAGGACTGCTAAATGGATGCTGTCTGAGTGTAAACGTTGCTTGAGAACCAACCGTTACCTTGGGATCAACGCACGCCAAATTTTTCCGTCACTCTCATTCGTGTCGTGCTAATCTCTAGATCTACCGCCGTCATGCTTCGTCCACAAAGGTGTATCCAGGAATGAAAGGACGATACTCCTAGCCCAAACCTCCTCGGAGGACGATCTACATCTTGCTCGCATCTCTTACTTCAGAGATAGGCCTCCGTCTCAGCCAGTTCAACGAGAAATCCCGCAAAATGTCAGCGACAAAGCGCCATCCATAGCAAAATTACGTGTGTGGGCAACTCTACAACAAAAGTGTTCGTCCGCACCGCAAGCCTGAGTACTGAGTACTGAGTCCCGAGTCCCTGGGATAGCTTTAGTCGTAGTAAAGCACATGTATACAACATTCGGCAAATACAGCGTACAACAAACGGGCCTACATAATGATACAGTCCTTGTCCTTCCCGCCCTTGCCCGAGCCCACGTCGCTCTCGTCTCGATTCAGCACCGAGACGGAATTTCGGCTGCCAGGCGACGTCGCGGGGCCTTTCGAGCTCTTGAGCCGCGCCGACGCGCGCTTGTCGCCCATATCTGAGGCGCGTTTGTACCACTTTATCGCTCTGCGCGTGATGTAGGGGTACGGGTTCGTCAATACATGAGTGAACAGGGAAGAAAAGGGAACGCACTCGCGCAGATCGGGCTCCGTGCCGATGCCCACCTCCGTGAAGTAGCCGACGGCGTACATGGCCTTCGTGAGGCCCGCTTCCGCCGCCTTCTTCGCCCACAGGTACGCCTCCGTATCCGACTGCGGGAGTACCCCGGGCGAGCCGACGAGGTACCACGCCGTCAGCGCGAAGCACGCGTCGCGGTGGTTCTGCTGTGCGGCGATGTTCTACTTGGAGGTCAGCGGCACGGTAAACACGAGCGGGCGGCGCAACGCACGTAGTAGTGTATTGACAACGCCGGGTCCTGCGGACAGCCCATCTTCCCGTACTCGTAGCACTCGCCCAATCGATACGCACTCGGCGCGTAGCCCAGCTCGGACGCCTGCGCCAGAAGCTCCGCCGCGTACTCGTAGTCGACGAACAGCACATTGTCGACGCCGCGCTCGTGCAGGAGCGCGAGCTCGTGTAGCGCGTGAGGAAACTCCGCGGTGGCGTGCTCGGCGGAGCGTTTGAGCCACTTCACGCCCTCCTTGGGGCTCTTCGTCAGGCCGAGCTCGCCGTTGAGCTCTGCGATGCCGAGGCGGTACATCGCACCGGGATGTAGCGCAGCAGCCGCCTTTCTGTAGAACTGCAGCGCCTTCGCGCTCTCTCTTCTGCAGCCCCAGCCGTTCTCGCAGCAGGTGCCCGCGCGGTACGAGGCGTCGGGGTGACCGTGCTTCGCGGCGAGCATGAAGAGCGGGAACGCGCGGTCGAAGTCCTGGCGGCTCTTGTGCGTACCGATGCCGTTCGCGTAGCAGTCCGCGAGGAAGTACTGCGAGGGCATGTGCCCGCGGTCCGCGTTGCGCTTGAGCAGCGACGTCGCCTCGCGGATGACATCCTCGCGCTTCGCGATCGCCTTCTCGATGTCCATCACGTTGCCCGGCGTCGGCGCGGGGATGGGCATCGTCTTCGCGGCGTCGACCATGAACACGGCGAGCTCGAACTGCAGGTCAGGGTCTTGCGTCTTCTTGGCGTTCGAGCGGTAGAGCTCGAGGGTGCGCTCGTGCGAGAGGAGGGCAGCTTGCTTGCCCGGTCGTAGGTGAGAGTGATCGAGAATGGGGCCTGGCGGTGGCGAGGACGAGCGCACGGACTGGGAGGTGGTCGACTGCACGTAGTTTGCCTGCGAGCCTGCGTAGAAGTCGTCGCCGTCTGGCATCTCCGAGCCGCCGGTGTAGTCGTACACCTCCTCCGGCGGTGATTGCAGCCCCGCGCGAGAGCGGTGAGAGGGAGCATACGACTGATGTCGGCTCTGTGCGTAGCTGTTCCTTGGAGGCGTGCTTTGTGGGTTCATGGCGGAGGCCGGTCGTGATGAGCTTTGAGCGTGCATCGTGCGCAGCAGCTAAAGCACCCTCGACGCCGTTTGTATAGAGGCGGAGGGTTCGTCAGGGTCGGATTGGTATGATACGAGATTTCCTCGAGAACGGCGTTTGCGTAGCCCGCAGATGCGAGGTGGTGGGGAGAGGAGAAGGGCCAGTGGGCGGGAGTCGTCGAGACCGTGGTGAATGATGTGAAGAGACAAGCGCGCGTTGTCGCCGCAGAGCTCCTTTGTCCCAAACTCTCACCATAGTCCTCGACGCCGCCCCTCAAACGCCTCGCAACCACCCTCCGACTCGATGATTGCTCGCGACGAACAAGCGAGCCGATTATTCGCGCTTGTTCGGCGCGTCGTATCGCGTTGACGCCCTCTTTGTGCTCCTCGTCGGGCAGAGATTCGTCGCACGGGGCTCTCGCTTTTCAAACAGGCTGTCTTTTGCAATCGAACAAGGTTCATGCAGACGTCCAGGAGACCAGTTTCAATGCCCACGCACCCTGACCGGCCTCCGCAGCGGCCGACAAGGCTCAAACTTGCAGGACCACAAGCAGACATCTGCCCGGACTTGAAAGCTGAAGGGTCAATCAAGCTTACAGGCTCACGCGGGGTCATTCCAACACTATGGTGTGTCTATAGCCTTGTTTTTTGCAGTATCTGTCTGCATACTCATGTTGACATAGCAGCACGATGACGGTGACGGACAAAATGAACCAAGTATGCCGACGATTGGTGGTCTATCGGTTCATGATAACAGGACATCAGTACGAATCAAGGTCAAAGAAACTATTCAATTCGTTCCAGAATCTCTGTCTTTCGTTTCGTATGATGGTCATAGCGTGCTCGCGGCAGTTTGGGCAGATCCGGCCCCGAGTTACGACGGAACTGGAGAGCAGCTGGAGTACGAATAGAAAGTCTGATCCTGTCTGCTCTGTTCCAGCACCGCTCAGCGGGGTCCTGCACCTTCCGCCTTGGGTACAGCTAGGAGAGTGGGGCAACAGGCTCGTCTTGTGGCCAACAGTATCGAGTTCCTGCAGTTGATCTTTGCCGCACAGCACCCGGAATAGACTGTCGCGGTCGACCAGGGGCCACCTAGCAGTCCGTCCCTGGTTCTGCAAGTGCAGCGGCGGGTCGGCGCTCCGGCAGCCCTCCCAGTCCCACCCGGACTTGGTGAGCGCGAGCCGATAGAACGCGGCGGGGAGAATCTCAGGGCACCTGTAGTCCAGCGCAAAGCGTATCGCTGACGCAGGCTCAGGGAACATGTCGTCGAGGAAGCCGCCCGCCGTCTTCGTCAGCGGGCTCTTCGCGCACGCCTGCGTGGCATGCGCGACCTGCGCCTGCAAGGCGTCCCACTCCTCGAGTGTCTGCGGCCAGTCAGCGCGCAGCTGCCGGATTATGGTCGTGCGCAACGATGCGATGTCGTATTTGTCGACGAGCCGCATCAGCGCCGTGTTGTCGACGGGCATGTTTGGGTCCAGTTTCCTGAGATGCAGCGCGCTGCAGCCGTCTGGGTCAGCGCAGGGTTCATAGAGGAATGCTGTACGCTCACGAGGGGTCGTACAGCACCGTCAACAACCACACCAGATCCTCGGCGGCGTCGTGCATGTGTACGCGCACAACGCCGTCGTAGGTCTCGTTCGCGGTGGTCTCGGAGGGCATCGTGAGGAGATCTGCCAGAATCTGCGAGTATCTGCAGAGCAGAATCTTGTCGACACGGAAGAAGACAACGCCTCCGTCGGCGGCCCTCTCAGCGGACAGCACGATGTCTCCCTCGGCGAGATAGAGCTTGTGGTACCGCTCGCCTGCAGGCTGCTCTTGCTACAGCACACCGCGTCAATCATCAGGGTAATTCGAGGGCAACTTAGTGGACTCATAGCTTCGTTTTCGCTGGACTTTTGAAGATCGCCCTCGTGCAGCATCGCGACCAAGGTTTGGGCTCACTCGGAGATGGAAGTCGCGAGACAGAGCTGCGGCCGAGCACGTCCTGGCAAATAACCAGGCGTCAAGGTCAAGGGGTGAGGAAGACACGTGTGGACAACGTGTCTATATCGTGAAGCCATGCATTGTTAGATGCAACATGGTCCATAAGAGCTAGGGGAGGAAGAGAAGCGCACGTGTGGCTCAAGTTGCCTTCACGATAACTCGTCAGAGGAAGCGCAAGTTTTCCTGGAATTTACACGCTGAAACAGTTGTAATGTCTGCGCAGCCACCCTACGCCACATAGTCGACGATTGCTAGCCGCGAACAACGAGCTGATTGCTCGCGAGTCGCGCCTGCCATCCGGCGCGTCGCGTCCCGTGAACGCAGGGTAACGCCCTCCTGCTGCCTCTATTTCTTCCGTGCCAGTGTGCGTTCGTCACGCATTCATGATTCTAGCTATCTGTTCATGCTCAAGTCAGGTCCCTAGCTCCTACTGATGGAACAAAGGTAACGTACGAACCATCGACGAAGTCATTTCTACGATACATGCAGACCATCGAGGTCAAAGAATTGTGACAGCTCGTCCCAGAATCTCTTTCGTTCCTGTCGTATGCTAGCTTTGGACAATTCGAGACAGGCGTGATCAATGTGAGAGTACTCGACCGAGTTTTCGAGTCGTTCAAGGGCGAATATATAGTCGGGTCTGGGTCGCCTAGAAGTATCTACAGCTCGGCCCAGTGCGTCGATGCAGTTGCACACTGGCCCCGACTCGAGTATCTTGGTCGTCGTCGCTTTGCAGCTCGGTGAGGTTCTGAACAATGTTTTTGCCGCGCTCTGCCAATTGTTTTCGAGATCTTGCAGCATCTCTTTTCCGCGGAGTACTCGAAGGAGAATGTTGCGAGGCACCAATTCCCACCTCGCAGTACGTCCCTGCGTCATCAAATGCAGCGGCGGGTTGAGCCCTCTACAGATATTCCAGTCGCAATTGGACCTGGTGAGCGCGAGCTGATAGAAAGCCGCAGGAAGGATCTCGGGACATCCGTAGTCCAGGGCGAAGAGGATTGCCGACACTGGTTCAGGAAACATGTCGTCGAGGAAACGACCCGATAGCCTGTCATCGGCGCTCCTGATACATGCCTTCTTGGCGAGGTCGATGTGCGCTTGCAGGTTGTCCCATTGTTCGAGCGACCGTGGCCAGTCCTCGCGCAGCTGCGCCAAAATGGCGGACTGCACCGGCGCGACCTCGTATTTGGCGGCGATGCGCATCAACGACGCGACATTGAGCGGCATGTTCGGGTCCCATTTCGGGAGATGGAACGCACTACGATTCATACCCGCAATCAGCACAATACTGGTGTAAAGGCGAGGTGCCGGTCCTCACAAGGGCTTGTATAGTGTTGTCAATAGGATCCTCAGATCCTCGGCATCGTCAGGCATGTTTACGCGGACAACACCGTCATAGGTCTCGTTCGCAGCCGCGTCAGACGGGATGGAGAGTATGGATTTCAGGACGGGCGAGTATCGACAGAGGAGGATTTTGTCGATACGGAAGAGAACATTGCCTCCATCAGTGACCTTCTTAGCAGACAGAACAATATCGCCATCTCGAAAGTAGAGATTTGACTGTCGCTCGTCGATAGGTTGTGTGTACTGAAGAAAGCCACTTGAATCAGTTCGTTCCAAAGTGTAACTGGCCGGACTGACCGCTTTGTTTCCACGGAAAGTTTTGGTATTGCCCTCAGGCATCACTGCGATGGTAGCTGGGGCTTCCTCAAAGATGGGGATGGGGGTCGCAAGAGAAAGCCGGCGTCAAGGCGGACGCGTCAGCTACAACTACAACACGTGTAGCCAACGTGTTACAAGAGCCATCCAACGTTCAACGCTCAAAGGTCTAAGATTGTTTGGTACAGAACGTACAGGCTGGGTAGAAAACTGGACGCGTGGTGGCTTCAAGAGGCTGAGTATGCGGGCATTGGCTCGAGGAATGACAAGAGTGTGGCTGGTTTCGCGGAACACATGAGGGCAGCCGCAGGTCCGCGTCTTCAAGCTGGCGCACGTCGCGTCGTCTGGCTCTGGTGACAAGGAGGCCGACGCTTGCGCCGCGGGGTCCGGGCAAGGTCCGGTCGACGCCGAGGGTGGGTTGGCAATAGCGAGAGGTCTGGGCAAGCCTGAATATACGCTGGTATACGCGTATATACGCTATCCTTGAAAAATCCCGGGA